>JADRCD010138786.1:0-12845 GCA_019843815.1 Montemys delectorum | reverse complement strand
AGCAAGAAGAATTTGCAATAATTTTATAACAGTGTGCTGAGACAATTGCTTTGCCTCACTCATTCCTCAGATATTCACAGAAATTTCCAAACCATGTAGTCATTTTCCTTGACACTCACAAATACACTAGATCACATCTCATGAAATCATTCTTGAACTTTAACCTTGTTGATCCTTCAAATGAAAATTCCTTGGTATTCATTCAGTTCAAGCCAGTAAATTGAGCCAGAGGGGATGGGGAACAAAATACAATTTGGGTTTTTAATTATTATTAATTTGGTGTGTGTGTGTGTGTGTGTGTACACATATGTATATGCAAGTATAAGTACACGCATGCCAAGACACAGTACCCAAACTCAGCTTATCAGGTTTGGCAGTGAACAACATTACCAACTGAACAATCTTGCTGGTTCTTGAATTTTTTTTTAACTCTCTACTTTCAATCTCTACCCTTCAGGGAACAATGTAATGTAGTAAAGACTGGCTCAATTCAGACTATGTCCTGTAAAGCATAGAAGTTGGAAACAATAAAATTAGCATTGAGAGTCTTGTCTCCACGCCTGCTGACCAAAGTCACACCACTGTGGCTCACATGGTACAAGGAAAGAACCAACAACCATGAGTTGTCCTCTGACATGCATAAGGACAGTATGGCATGTGCATGCACACACACACACACACACACACACACACAAAACTCTTTTAATAATCTAGCTAACTTGTAGGAAAGTAATTAGTATGAAAAAAAACCCTAACAATGAAAGAATTAGGTTGATATCTCCCCAAATGGGATTAAAACCAATCTTAAGTGTTTAACAGTGAAAAATTTTTCTAGATGATCATGGCAACATCCAGTTGAAACTGGATTCAACCCAGGCCTATCTGGTTCACTGGCAATGCTTTTGATAATCTGAGATGGTTTTTGTGTATGCTCTTTTCCAGCCTCTGCAACAAAAAGCTTTGCTCACAGTCACTGTTCATAGGACCTTCTGCAGGAATGTTTGGCCTATTTGAAACAGTCCCTGCCCAGAAGTGATGCTTGGAAGTAAAGAATAGAAGATGCCTCCGTGGGAAGTGAACAGAGATCATCTTGGTCCAGAAGTCAGCTCTAATGATGATCAGCTAAATTTTGGCCAAGGAAAATCAATCTTTAGAAAATCGTTTCATCATTAAGATGGGTTAATGATTGTACTCAGTACATCCCTCCTATCATGAGGACCTAAGTTTAAATCTTCAACAACCACATAAAAAGCCAGAAATGATGACCCACACCTGTAACTCCACTTCTGTACCTTGTGATACAGCATAATCCCTTGGGTTTGCTGGCAGCTAGTCTAGCAAACTGTTGCGCTCAAGTCAATGAAAGACCCTGTCTCAAAAAGTTAGTTAAAAGAAATAGAGGAAGTCATATGAATTTGACAAGTAGCCTACACACACACACATACACACACACACACACACACACACACACACACACATTTATACCTATACACATGTAGGTATACTCACACACACAAATGTACACACATATATACCTCACATGCACACATACAAAATTCTAATTCTCAAAAGCTAGCTTTAATAGAAGAATTACTATACACAGAAATGGTACTGAATATTCTCTTGGTCATCTGCTGCCAAGACAGTTCCATAAGCTTACGAAAACCCTGCTTCTTTTTTTTTTTTTTTAATAGATATTTTCTTTATTTACATGTAAATTTCTCCTTTCCCAGGTTCCCCTCCAAAAAACAAACAAACAAACAAAAACAACAAGAACAAACCCCTTTTGCCTCCCCCCTCCTCATGCCTGCCACCCCACCCTCTCCCACTTATTGGCCCTGGCATTCCCCTACACTGGGGCACAAAACCTTCACAAGGCCGAGGTCCTTTCCTCCTATTGATGATCGAATTTGCAATCCTCTACTATACACATGCTGCCAGAACATTCAGTGCCACCCTGTATAGTCCTTGATTGGTGGTTGGGTCCCTGGGAGCTCTGAGGGTACTAGTTACTTCATATTGTTGTTCGTCCTAAGGGGCTGCAAACCCTTCAGCTCCATAGAACCTTTCTCTAACTCCTTCATTGGGGACCATGTACTCAGGTCAATGAATGGCTGTGAGCCTCTATACCTGTATTAGTCAGGTATTATCAGAGCCTCTCAGGAGATAGCTATATCAGGCTGGCTTGTCCTTCCTTCAGTCTCTGCTCCATAGTTAATCTCTGCAACTCCTTCCGTGGATATTTGGTTCCCCCTTTTAAGAAGGAATGAAATGTCCACCTTTTGGTCTTCCTTCTTCTTAAGTTTCTTGTGGTTTGTGGGTTGTTCTTCCTGTATTCCAAACTTCTGGGCTAATAACCACTTATCAGAGAATGCATACCATGTGTGTTCTTTTGTGATTGGGTTACCTCACTCAGGATGATACTCTCCAGATCCATCCATTTCCCTAAGAATTTCATAAATTCATTGTTTTTAATAGCTGAGTAGTACTCCATTGTGTAGATGTACCACACTTTCTGTATCCATTCCTCTGTTGAGGGACATCTGGGTTGTTTCCAGTTTCTGGCTATTATAAATAAGGCTGCTATGAACATGGTGGAGCATGTGTCCTTATTACATGATGGAGCATCTTCTAGGTATATGCCCAGGAGTGGTATAGCTGGGTCCTCTGGTAGAACTATGTCCAATTTCCGGAGGAACCGCCACACTGATTTCCAGAGTGGTTGTACCAGTTTGAAATCCCACCAGCAGTGTAGTAGTGTTCCTTTCTCCACAACCTCTCCAGCTTCTTAATACTAGTAATATCCAAAGATGAGGAAGTAAATTACTTAGAGACATATGGCAGGGCATTTTCCGTGTCGTTATGTGGAGGAGGGAGAAATAAGATGCCTGCTAATTGCTTTGGAGTTTTCATTTTTTTAAATCAAAATTGTCAAGGAAAGAAGAATAACATCAAGTGAATCCATAGTTTTAAGGAGAGAGACTAAGAGCAAAGACAATCTTGTTCATATTCTTGGAAACTTAATAACTAATTTGGCTCCTGGTTTGTATCAGAAAAAAACAGTGCTAGTTAAACTCAAAGTCGCCCGTGAGTCAGAGGAAGTTCTGTAGTGTGGGGAAATTATATCATACAAGTTTATGATCTGCTGGACAGTAATTTTCTTTAATAGTGACACAGATGTATGCTTTGCCACATAGGGAAAGGTTTTCAAGTGTTCCCATCATAACTTTGATCAGTGTTTAGATTCTAGTTCTGGCTTATGTCTCTTTTACTTCTCCAGTAAATTTAACTTTTACAGAATAAAAAATAAATAAACTTTATGGAAAAGTCACTTGACTTCATCCTCCTGTATTTGTCACCCTTTTCCAAAGCTATGGGTTTTGCCAGAGAACAACTAAACAATTGAAGGATAGAGAGGATTTTGAAGGCCTTCTTGTTAGCAACTTGGAAGACATCTATATCACTAGACTTAGTTATATAGATGCTTCACTTCAAGGAAAACCAATGGCTATAGAAGTAAGTCATAATATATCTAGTAAAAAATGAATATTCTGAGTTGGTAAGATAATAGATTCCTTAGGAAGCAAAGCATGCTTTCTCAACATTGCTTCCTGATATCAGAGTAAATCAAATCTTGAATAAATAAATTTTGATGTCCAGGACTTTCAGACTTACGCAGGTCATGCAAAAAGCCTCAACATTTTTGTTCCAAACCTACAGGAAAGCAAATGCTTGAGGATGGCTGCGAGTCAGTGTGCCACTGTGAATCTGGAGAAATAGGAAACTCTAGTCAAGTGATACTTGGTTAGCCTGAAATGAAGCCTTGGACTGTGAAAGACACTTAAATGGTGTGATAGTTTCACACAAGGGAACAATGAGAAATGTTCCCTGTAGACTCAAGCATTTGAACTTTTGGTCTACAGTTAATGGTAGTTTGGGGTGTTGTAGAATCTTTGGGAGATGCAGCCTAGTTACAGGAAGGACATCACTGGGGACAGTCACTTCCAGTTGACTCTGATTTCTGCATGTGGTTGAAGATATGATCTCCAAGCTCCTGTTCTTCCTGCTTGCTGCCATGCTTCCCCCAGCATTATGGACTCTTTTGAAACCACAAACCAAAATAAATGTTCCTCCTTAAGTTGCTTTTAGTCATAGTATTTTATCACATCAACAGAAAGTATCTGTTACAAATGGGAACTGTGAGGAATTCCTGGAGACTGAGTGTCCACAGACACAGAAACCTCTTAAAAATGCAATCTTACAGAATGCCACCGTTTTCTGCTCTGCACTCCCCCCCCAAAAAAACAGATAAATATCTCAGTAGACATTCAAGTGCAATGGCTGCAGCCATCCTGATGGTGAGACCATGAAAATCATTTATTAATTTAGGTTAGAAGTTTTGACAATTAGCTGCTTTCTTTGAATCTGTCTGAGAGAAACTTGGATGTTATATTTTACTACAATTCTAAATGTACTAATCATAGGAAAGGATCAATGACTTAAAGATAAAACAATAGAAACTTGACACACAAAATGTAAAGGGAAGTGGGAAGTAGAAACCATACATCTGAATATATGGAAACATAAAATATGTTCATGAATTGGATAGGTTCTTCTCAGTCTGGTCTATCAATTCAGTACACCCTTAATTAAAAGCTTAGTTTCCCTCATATATTGAGATTGTTGGACCTACAAAGACAAAAATATCATTCTATAGTCAGGCAAAAGAACTATAATGGGGGAAATTTAACCACATCTAAAAGTCATGTTCTTAGATGAGAGATTTCAGTCATAGGCAATCAATCCTATAGAACACGATTGGAAAACTATCAGGGAGCTAGATGCCTTCCCAACTTCTTGTTCTCTCTCTCTCTCTCTCTCTCTCTCTCTCTCTCTCTCTCTCTCTCATTTGACTGTTTTCTTAAGAGAGAAAAGGTAAGAAGTTGAAAGGGTAGGAAGGATCTGGGAAGAAATGAGAGAGAGGAAACCATAATCAGAATTTATTGTATGAACAAATTATTTTCAATTAAAAAACAGAAGTATTTACAAGCAGATAAGTTAATAAAATTAGAGCAAAAGAAAGAACACTTGTTGCTCTTTCAGAGGAATCCAGGGTTGCTCACAGCATTGATATATTGACTATTTGTAACTCCAGTTCCAAGGGATGTAATCCTCTCTTCTGGTCTCCATATGTAGCACACACACATAACATACCTACATGAAGACAGGCAAACACTCATGAACATAAAATAAAAATGAATAAATCTGTTTTAAAATAACAAAATCAATTATCAATATTCCTTAAGAAGATGGACATCAAAAAGGTTAAAAAAACCAAATTTTTATCCCCTTTGGGATAGAAACTTGATATGGTTACATGTGTACATGGGCTAGATGTGTCATAGACAAAAGCAAGATTTCACTATTACCTCCATTTGTTTGGTGCTAATGGGGACTGAGTCCAGGGTTTCATGCACAGTAAACATGTGCTTTACCACTGAGATACATTCACAGTCTTAATCATTTTTGTTTGAGAGATAAATATAGTTTAAAATGTGAACAGGTAGCAATTTAACAACCAACAAATTGTGGTATCAGGGTGCTATATCAATTTAGCTAACCAGGGATTCTATTTCCCAGAACCCTCTCTTTTCATGGCTCTGGATAAGAATTGGCCAATATTTGCATGAAACTGGAAAAAACAAACATAGTTCAGTGAACTGTAGGCCATATTTCTCAGTGAAGGTTGCGGTGATGATGCTGCCATGGTCTAGACATGTTGTCATCCATCTACTGCTCACAGAGTGGATGAAGCAGCATCTTACCTCCTGAACTCCAGATGCTCCTAGGTTTCCCTCTGTAGCTCTGATTCCTAAAACACATGCATGAGCACCATCATAGCAAAGAGTACCATCTTTTCTGTGGTTCACCCACAGGGAGAGTTTAAGGAGGTAAAAGAGAGATGAGTTTGGGGTGGTTGTCATGAACTCATTTTTCTGGTCTCTATTCCTACACATGTCCACCTCATGTCTCTCAGTTTGAATGGCTCAACTAAGCTTCAGAGATACCAGAAAGGCATAGAACCTTCCACCAGCTTCCATTGTTCTGATGATCGAAGGCCTATAATAACACTTTTACTTATGATCATTGTCATACTTTGAGAAAGCCCTAATTAATCCATTACATCTTATTCTACAGTCTGAAAGAAGAAAGAAAATAATCAAAATGCAAAAATCTCAGCTAGATTGCTAGAAAGAAATGAGAGAAAGATAATGTAATGTGATATGGTATGGTATGATATGATATGATATGATATGACATGATAGGACATGTGTGTGTATGAGCAAGAAAGATAAATAAAAGTTTCATTATTATAAAATGGTAATCTCATTCCTTTTTTGTCCAACCTAGAAATGAAATTTTAATCATTAAAATTTTTCATAACACAACTCTCATTTAAACTACATGGCATGCTAGCATCCTTCAGCCAAGAAAAGGGGGGGGGGAGCTAGGACAAGTTGTGGGTGAAACCAGGACATGTGTACTAAGAAGAAAGACTGTCCCTATCCACAAAGAGATCAACAGTCCAAACCAACCAAGCACAACTCTTATCTGGAACATGCATCTATCAGGCTCCATACAGAGAATGGTCCAGGATTAGGCAACAAGAATGTGCTGGTCATTTGACAAAAGGATCAGATGCTTTAATTAGAGTAAGGAGGCCCATCTGGTCTAGTCAAGGGAACACTCAAACCCTTTATGCTTATTGGTAGCAGAACTTCAGCAACAGATCCTTTTACCTTAGAATCCTGAACCTACTTCTATATCCAAAAGCCAATAGGCAAGTTATGAAACGAAGAAATAAGTGAATGATATCAACCTTGAAGACTAAAAGTAGGAAATGACTGATGATGTCAAAGATTGGTACCACCAAACACTTGCCATTTGACTAGTCTGACTTAAAAGATGTTTTTGAAAAATAAAAATAATGTGAATAATGTCATTCTAACTATATGTATAGGTGTATACATATCTGCATAAAAGACATATTTATTTTAATACATAGAATAAACTCTAAAGTTACATACCATAAAATTTATTACATATATACACATATATACATATATATGTATATAGAGAACTAATAGATATCTCTTCTACCTCTAGATTAATACTTAGATATGGAAAGAAAGAGAACACACATCATCTAGGTCAGAACTTTAGACGCATTTATTAGTTTAGTCCTTTTGTAGGCTAGACTAAAGGACCTTTTATTTTTCACCAAAAAGTATAACTAACAAAATGTAGTAAATTAAAATGTAAATGGACAATGAATATGGAGAGAATTTAGAAAGCTAGGATGATGAGTACTGTTTCCCTTTTGTTGTGAACATCAAAGGTAAACTGCTGACAGGCTTGCTTTATTCTTTACAGACCATCTTGATTGGCTTCTCAACCTAACCTAATAGAATGTATTAGCAGCAGCCATGAATCTTACTCACACAGAATAATACTTGCCTGTCTTGGTATCTTTTCCTGTTGCTGTGATAGACAAAAGCAACTTAAGAAAGAAAGGGTATATTTCAGCTCACAGTTCAAGGTATAATCCATCATGATGGGAAGTCACAGCTGCAGGAAGTTGAAGCAATTAGGTATATTTATGTCCAAATTTGGCACAAAACTGCAATGAATGTGTGAATGTTAGTGCTTGGGTCACTTTCTCTACTCTTATACAGTCCAGGATCCACTGCCTAGGGAATGGTGCTCCCCAAAGCAGCCAGGTCTTCCTACTTCAATGAATATAATCAAGATAATTCCCAGATGATGTGCCCAAAGGTCCATATCCTAAGTAATTCCAATTTCTTTCAAATTGGCAATGCTAAGCAGCACCTAGAGAGCAAATGTTTTCACTGGCTAAAATTCAAACTACTAAAGAGAATGTGCCAGTTCTAAAACCTTTTCCAGAAGAGAGAACTCTTCCCAACCCATTATAGGAGAGACTAGCATGACTTTAAAACAAAACAAAAACATTTTACAAAGGACAAATCAAACTGCAAATCAATAATCCACATAATATGAAAGCATTGCAAAAAAATCCTCAATAAATACTAGCAAACTGATAACGCAGCATATAAAAATACCTGTGCCTCTCAGCCAATTGAGCTGTACCCCTCAATGCATATCTTCCTCAATATTGAAAATCCAACTTAGCTTACCACATCATCAAATGAAATATGAAAAATCCTAGAGTTATCTCCATTTATGTAGAAAAAGTAGTCCACAGATTCTAGATTTATCCATGATAGAAAACATCAGCTAACTAACACAGGAAAACTTTCTCAAATTGGTAATGTTATCTTAAAAAATAATCCAACTCATATCACAATTGATAGTAAAAGATTATCCATAATTCCTACAGATGTGAAGAAGGAAGCTATTTCTTCTCACCATATCTCTGTCATTAAAACAGAGATCTCAACACAAGCAAAATGGCAGGAAACAAATAAACAGCATGCAGCTTAATGGGATAAAGGTATCATTATTTGCAGACAATATGTCTCTGAATATGTGGCATGTAAATGAATAATGGCTCTATAAGAATCAAGTTTGCATTGTACAGTGATATTTTTATAATCTTGTTTTGTTTTTCATATTAATAATAAATAGTTTGAATCTACAAATCTAATATAATTTAGGCACAATGAATAGTAGGAAATCCTAAAGGGTAAATGTCATAGAATTTTTGTAATTCTACGCAATGAAAACACAAACCGTTTACTGAAGAAATTCTAAAAGATATAAACTAAAGATATACTATGATCCCAGTCATGACTGCTGGAGGATGATGGGCTTCTCTGGAGACTGGGAATGGAGCCATGTGTGTTCAGATTTTCGATGAGTCATTCTGTTGCTTTATGGGCAACTTTACATACTGCAGGGCAGTTTGTTGCACAGACATTTGGATTGTAATCTAGAAAATTTTATCCCTCAACAAAGGTTAACCATTCTCCTTTTAAAAATGGCTCTTTGTATGGCCTATTTTGGGGGTGGATGGTGCAAGCAGAGGCTGCCCCATCTGGATATCCATCCAATATACAGACACCAAAACCCAGACACTATTGCTGATGCTAAGAAGTGCTTGCTGACAGGAGCCTGATATAGTTGTATCCTGAGAGGCTCTGCCAGAGCCCGACCAATATAGATGAGGATGCTTGCAGCCAACCATTGGACTATGCACAGGGACCCCAATGGAGGAGTTAGGGCAAGGACTAGAGGAGCTGAAGGGGTTTGCAACCCCATAGGAAGAACAACAATATCAACCAACCAGCCCTGCAGAGCTCCCAGGGACTGAACCACCAACCAAAGAGTACACACAGAGGGACCCATGGCTTCAGCTGCATATATAGCAGAGGATGGTCTTGTTGGATATCGATGGGAGGAGAGACCCTGGGTCCTGTGAAGGCTCAATGCCCCAGTGTAGGAGAATGCCAGGGCGGGGAGGCAGGAGTGAGTGGATAGGTGGGGGGAACACCCTCATAGAAGCAGGGCAAGGGGAATGGGATAGAGGGTTTGCAGAGAGAAATCCAGTAAAGGGGATAACATTTGAAATCTAAATAAGTAAAATATCCAATTTAAAAAAAAAAAGAATTTTTGAGCTCATCTCTTGTCTATGTTATCTAAGCTCTGGTCAATCAGATGAACCCACTGCTGAGTTCAAACACTAGATTTTACTAAACCAAGCACTAGAGAAGATGGGCACTCTCCCATGGCCAACACATGTAAAGTGTTTGATCCTGGAGCTGAGGTTAGCACAGTTACAGCTCACAGAACAAAAATGTACCCTGGCACCATGTTAAGGAAAACCACTTCCAGGCATCAGATAGTTGGGCTGGGATTTTTTTGTTGTTGTTGTTCTAAGAATTCTGGCTATTTAAGAAATCTCAGAATGATAGTGACAGCACTCGTGTCTAGAGGATCACAGCATCAAAGAAAACTGCCTTTTTGCCATATTTTCTCATTCACATTATCATAGTGCTTGCTGATTATGATTTGCAACATGTGAGAATCATGTTGCAAATTGTGGTATGTCTCAACTGGAAAATGGAGGTGAAATAAAGTGGTGCTATAAAATGTAGATGCCCCTGGTACTGCATCTGATGGGGAACCTCTCTCCCCTTCCAAGTCAGAGAGATTCTGCTCACATGGATGTGGACTGGTATCACACTTAGCTATTGACAGTTTCCCACGGCATCTTGATTTTGCCCTCTCCTTGCCATCTGGTATGCTTAATCTTTATGGCAACCTCACAGGATTTAGAAACATCTAACGCATTGTAAGAAAAATTTCAGAGAGGTGTAATTGAGGAGGAAAGACCAACCCTGAAGGTAGACAACATCACATGGCCTGGAATCTCAGAGGAAATCCAAAGGCAAACATGTCAGTGCTGAAGCCTCATTTATTTAATAATCAGAGTTAAATAAACCATGGTTTATCTCGTGCAGACTGCATGGTTCTACCTCTTCTGCACATCCCTGATCCAGTTCCAGTCCATTCTCCAGTCTCACTGGATAACCTTGATTTTTTTTTCCCACCAAGACCTGCCTCAATTACCTTGAGAACCTAAGTTCTCTTTTCAGTTCCAGTCAAGTGTGTAGAAGTATTAAGGCTAACTACCCATCTTTCTATATCTTTTTCTATGGATGCTTGATATTACATAAAAGTCAGATGTGAAAAGGTACACATAGCTCTTTAAGAGCTATGATGCTTGCTCTGGAGAGATGATTCATTAGTTAAGAGCACCTGTCATTCTTGCAGAGAGCATCTATGTTCAATCCCCAGCACCCATGGTTCACAACCATCCATAACTCCAGTTCCAAGGGATCTAATGTCTTTTGATGACCCCCAAGAGTACCAGATATTCATGTAATAGCTATGGAGTTAGATAGAAATGTCAAAGAATATCATGGTCACCCAGTAGAGGGAGGGAAATGAAGGTTACTAGAAGGGTCATATATATGTGTATATGTATATATATATATATATATATATATATATATATATATATATGTATGTATGTGTATATGTATGTGTATGTGTATGTGTATATATGCACAGTTACTCCACAAATATTTTGAAGGTAAATTCAATGATCCTGGCACTTTATTAAGGGGACATGGCTATACAAAGCAGGCTCTGTCCCTATTCCCATGGCGCTCGTGTATAATTGAGAGGATACAACATTAGAGTTGGGCAAGGTGTGACACATACCTATGCATCTCAACTCCTGGAGGGTAAGGCAGAAAGATCATTGTGATCTAGTCTAATCCTAGACTACTTAGAAAAACTGTCTTAAAGATATGTGCAAAACAAACAACCTAGTGGTTACAATGAAATGCAATAAGCACCAAAATAGGAAATACTCAGTGTTGGGAGACACAGGTCAGGGCATGAGTATTGTTTTACAGGACAACACAGAAGACCTCTATGTAATAGCCTTTGCAAGTGTTCATGGAATTAGTTTGGTAAGAATCCAGGGAAAACGTTTTCCCGGCAGAATAAAGAGCCACGTGTATGGCATTGGAGAACAGGTATGCATTAGAATGCATGTAAGGAGGTGGCCAGGTCAAAAAGAATCTCGGGCATGTTAAAACATTTTGATTTTCCTCAAAGAAAATAAGAGCCAGTAGGCCATGTTTAAGAAAACTAAGGCATGTCATTATGATCACTCTAATGGATATTTGTTTCATGCGTTTTCATTGACAATTTTATGCATGTATATACTGTATTTTTATCATTTTTCACCCCCAATTATTCCCTTCTCTACCTGACTGAAATCCTTTTCTCCCTAAAATTTCCTCTATTTTGATGTCTTTCTCATCCACTGAGTTGAGGGATATTTACACAAACATGGTCAACTTAATGACACCCCTTCCCATTTTCCATGGACTGGCCACATGTCATAGCATCTGGGTCAAAGCCCCTTCAACCAATCATGGATTTGGGGCATGAAATCCACCAAATCCTGATGTTCAAGGTCTTTCGTTGTCTTACCTCAGATGTTTCCTTAGACCCATCCCCTCTCGGTTCTTGCCATACATGCTACAAGCCAACCAGCTATTCTCAAAGTTCATACTTTTGCCTTTCACCTTATCCTTACTAACACTAGAAGATTCTCTCATTTCATTCTTCTCTTGCATCACCTAGGTCCTATTTAAAGGCCCTTTCTTCTTTAAAGCCTTGCCTGATTTCCTAGGGTGATGTTGTATTCCTTGTACTGAACTTATAAAAGTGGTTCTTCAGTCTTTCTTCCTTCCCTCCTTAACTTTTACATAATACATGGGATATATATTTTAATCCCTAATGTGTGACATCTGATGATGAGGGATAAGCATTATTATGGTTTATACCCTCTACAGCTATAAGCCTCATTCTAAAGACTGTGATAGAATCACAATTAACCAGGAAGCAACTGAGTAAATGATGCTTTTATTGCTAGAAGATATCCCCTTTTCAAAGCTGTAAAAGACATTGTGATTTCCAGCTTCACTTCTGGGAACCTTGCACGAAGTTTCTGTATTATGCAATGTCATTAAATGCATGCTTAAATTTATGTCTATTTTTAGAATATCTCAGTAGCTTAGATAATAATGGGAAATGAGCTTTGGAGTTTGGCATATTGTGGGAATTAGTTGAAACAACTGAACCATTTTTTTAAATACAAAGTCATATATAAATAGGCAAATTTGGCATAAATTTAAAACTACTTTAGTATACTTTCTTGCATTGAATATTAGCTATGTGATATTGGTACCTATAAATAGATTTATGCAGAAAATCTGTTCTCC
>JADRCD010138785.1:0-10495 GCA_019843815.1 Montemys delectorum | reverse complement strand
CTTCCTTTCTTCCTTTCTTCCTTTCTTCCTTTCTTCCTTTCTTCCTTCCTTCCTTCCTTCCTTCCTTCCTTTCTTTCTTTCTGTTTTGTTTTTTTCGAGACAGGGTTTCTCTGAGTAGCCCTGGCTGTCCTGGAACTCACTCTGTAGACCAGGCTGGCCTCGAACTCAGAAATCCATCTGTCTCTGCCTCCCAAGTGCTGGGATTAAAGGCGTGCGCCACCACCACCCGGCTCAAGACCCCTTTCTAATTTAATCGCACTTGGATGTTTTCCCCTATTGCCACCCTTCTGGATGAGAAGGAAATGGATTTTGTGGATTCTCAGATATCTTGTGCCTCCAACCTCTCCCCGGGTATCTTTCCCTATTTCTGGTAAATGTAAGAACTTTGCCAAGCACAAAAGCAATTGGCTTGGCATTTTGTCACCAGTAGGGAGCAGAAGCTCCCAGCCCATCCTTCAAGTCCTTCTCGCGGCTTTTTCGCACCGCCGAGCGCTAGGGGGCGATAGATCCCCGACCCGAGGCTCACCTGTCGCCGCGGGCCGCTCCCGACGCGCCGGTCTCTGCGTAGACGTTGGGGGCGGGGCCGTGCTGTACGCGGTGACTGGTGGCGGCCCGGCGGCGGCTGCCGGCGTAATAGTGCGGTCGACGGCTTAGATAAGTTCCGTAGAGGCGGCAGTGGCGCCGACGAGGTGTTGGGCGACCGGAGCGGGCCCGGAACTTGGCGCTCAGCATGCCGACGGTGGAGGAGCTGTACCGCAACTACGGCATCCTCGCCGATGCCACGGAGCAAGTGGGCCAGGTAGGTCCCCGCGGCCTGCAGGGCCGCTCGGGTCTGGGCTCCCGGCGCGCTGGGCCGCGTCGCCCAGCAAAGGCGCGCACTCGGGATGGGAACGCGGCCTCGGCCTGCTCGGGAGCGCGCGGCCCCGCAGCACGGCCTTCCCGCGGTCTCCCTGGACTCGGCAGTCAGCGGCGCCTCATTTCCTGGGCTGTTGATGAAATGGAAAGTTTTCCTCAAGGGATCGAAATTGTCGGTTCTGGAGGCAGAAGTTGGGAAAGATTTAGAAAGAGCGGGATGCAGGGTTTATGCAAAGCGTGGACGAGGCCCAATTGCCCGGACTTGGGTAGGAACTCGCGGCGGCGGCGGCGACATTCGTTCCGAGCGCCTGTCGCGCACCCAGCTGTGGCGGGCGTTGGAGGCGCGGTAGCGGCTTCGAGCTCTCTGGCGATGAGTGATGCGCAAGGAAAGGACACGCGTTTTGTATTGTCCCCAGTGGGAGAATTTTGTGAAGAAAGTCGCAGGGAGCGGCAGTAGCGAGGGGAAAGATCCAGCCCCAGTTAGAACGTTCTGGGACGTGCTCTCCGCTCCCTTTGCCCCGGGCGCAGTTTTCTTAAAGCTGTTAAGTTGTTCTTCCAAGCCTTGATGCCTTGTGTTGAACTTGAATTGGAAGGTCATGGGCGTGTCCTCTGGAAAAAGAACTCAGTCTGGCCTGGAGGTTTCAGAAATCCATGTTTTCAGTGCTTAGATGCTTTGGCGATGTCTCCGTGTGAACTTCCCACAGCATAGAGAGAGAAATGTCCTTGAGCTGAGCGATGGGGGAGTCCCTTCCGGTTCCTTAGAATGTGTGCAATTCAAGTAGAACCTCTCTAAGTTTAGGGGGAAGTGGAGGAGCGCGTTAAAGTTTAACCTAGTATTGTGAATTGTGTCAGGTGGTTTTCCTTCCATGTCTGTGGGACTTTATTTTCAGAAGTGTGTAGGTTTGCCTTCACAGATGTGTATACGCTGTTAAGTCAGTTGTAAAGGAGGATTGGGGGGGGAGGGATCTGGTCTATGACAAGAAGGAAAACGATGGTCAGTCAGAGGAATTCATTGTTCCTAGGACGGATTGATAGGGCAGCCTTGGGCATCGTACTTTTGTTGATGTTTGTGACAGTTAGGGAGGAGTGTAGCTGATCTACCAAAACTTAATTTTGCCTCACAGCAAGAGAGGCGGGGGATGGAACCTAGAATAGGAATTCTCTGCTGATACGTGGATGGTGCTCCCTAAAGAGAGAAATTGGGAAAACTCTGAGACTGTACTTCTTGCTGTCGTGTCCCCTACCCTGATTTTTGCTGAGGTAGGAAAAGTATTTTTTGACAGCCATCTCCATAGAGTACATTAGGGCAGCTGGAAGCCAGGCTCAGTTTGTACGGGGAGGGGCAGGTGCCCCTTTCTGCAACCACGTATGTTTAAGTTGTTCTCCCCCCACCCCTTCAGAGTTTGGAATATTGTAGACTGGACAGGTTGATCATCCCCGGTCTAAACTCCAGTCTGCTCCTAAATGTGCAAGGGTCGGACCACACTGTGACCTGGGTATGAGAAGGGGGAATTGAGTGTGTGTGTAGATATTAACGTGAGTCTGCATACCGTGTATACACATGCACGTGGAGGCCAAGGTTGACATGGGTGTCTTCCTCATTTACTATTTACCTTATTTTTGAGACAGATTCTGACTGAATCTGGAGTTCATCTATTCTGCCAGACTGACTGTCAAACAAGCCCCAGAAATCCTCCAGTGCCTGCCATCCAAGTGCTGGGATTATAGATACGCACTGTGAACCAAATTTTTATGTGGGTTCTGGGGACTGAACTCAGATCGTCATGATCACAAAGCAAGCATTTTACCTGCTGAGTTACCTCCCACCCACCCCACCCCCATGTTACCTTTATGTTAAAAACCTAGGTTGACTTGATCACTTTCTCCTAGAGGTCAGAAATGTCTTTCTCAAGACAACACTCCTGTTTAGGGAGAGTGTGTAAGAGACAGAAGCTAGACGGGAAGAGACCTGGTTTTCTAGCTCAAGTGAGTGCTGACAGTCTGGTGGATACAGTCTTTGAGCGTCTGTCAGGTTCTGGCATTAGGCATTGGGACATAGCATAATGGCCCGTACGTAGATGGTAGCTAGTCAGCATCTTCACGACACTGATGACAATGAGAACCATTATTTAAAACACAGACGGCGGCGGGCAGCATAACAAGCACAGTGAGTCCTGCCCGTGTCTTTTAGAGAAAATGCCTGAAAGTGCTTAAAAAAAAAAAAAAGCCATAGTGGGCCTTAGGATGCTGCTGCAGTTGTAACTGTCAAAGGCAAGAGAGAGCTTATAGAGAAGACACCATCAACCATTGGAGAGAAATACCTTGTTTGTTTAGCACAATAAATTTTCATGTTACATTTCCTAGCAGATTGCTATGTGGACCCTTCTGAAACTGGCTTTGGCAGTTTTTATCAATTGTCTTTAATTTGATTTTTCAGCTTCTAGATTGCAAACCACTCTTCCCCATTCTGGGCCAACATTCTTTCAAAGCAGCACCCCCAAATACAAGGAAAATCTCAGTCTTCTGAGGCCAAGGAGAGATGTGTCCACATGTGTCCCTGCATGGAGAGGCTGGAGATCCCCTGTAGTATTCCACAGGAGCTGTTCACCTTGGTTTTTTTATAAAACAGCCTCTCTGAAACCTGAAGGAGCAAGCTCCACCTTCATTGGGCTTATAAGCAGTACCATAGCAGCATCTTGTCTACTAGCTTTCCCCTCCTCTAAGCCTTACTAGTAATTGCCCTGAAGCTGTTCAGATCCTTTTCTCTCTCCTTTATTTTTAAAAGATGATTTTTAAAATTTTTATTGCTTTGTATATGTGAGTTTTGCCAGAAGAGGGTATCAGATTCCCTGGAACTGGAGCTTAGACAGTGGTGAGCCTCATGGATGCTGGGAGTCCGACTCCCTCTTGAAGAGCAGCTAGCCGTTCGGACACCTAGCTATCTCTCCAGTCTAGGTCCTTTTGGCACCTCCTTGTCACTCTTGGTGTATTTATTAATAGTACTTCATGTTTGTATTTTATTTCATGTATGGATTTTCTTATTCCTTTGCTGATTATAATTATGGGGATAAATGTTAAATCCTTATACTGTATCTTGTCTTCTAAAAAATACTTCTTAATAAAAGAAATACAAACAAAGAAGCATCTGCAAAAATCACTCATGAGGTCCGTCTCTGATGAATGAAAAGAGTTTTTTAATAGGCAGAGCCTGCATTTCTAATAAGCAGATTAGGTGATAAATTCTAAATGATGTGTTAATGCCTCAGAGTCTTCTGTCCCTGTCTCTAACACATTTGACTTCTCCTGCCTCCCCCACTGTGACTCTGCTCCTTCAGCTCCCCTCCTCACCGCATTCTTCCACAGACTCTAAAGCCATGAGAGCGATGTGCAGCCTGCCTTTATTTCATATTTTAACTTAGTTCTAGAATGTGAAGACTTAACTTGGTCTGATGGGACACCCCTATATTCTGAAGGAGGACGTCTAGACCAGGCTAGGCTATATAACAAGTTCCAGCTAGCCTGAACTACATAATGTTATTAAGTCTTTTAGAAACTTTTCAGGTGGCCAGGCGTGGTGGCGCACGCCTTTAATCCCAGCACTTGGGAGGCAGAGGCAGGTGGATTTCTGAGTTCCAGGACAGCCAGGACTATACAGAGAAACCCTGACTCGAAAAAAGAAACTTTTCAGGTCACCTGCCATGAAGCCTAATGACCTGAGTACAGTCCCATGTAATACCTACATGGTGGAAAGAGAGAACCAACTCCCTCAGGTTTTCTTCTGACCATCATAAACTACCTTAGCATGTGTGTCAGACAGCTGTTAAGGGACAGGCAGTGTGGGCTGCTCTGAGGTGCTGCATGATCCCAAAGCTCAGATTGGTCCTCTTACTCCCTGGTGCTGAGCATATTGTCTCCTGCATGGAGGAGGCTCGCTTTGCTGACTTGAATTTCTTTTAGTAGCTTCATTTTGTATGACTTAACTACAACCAAGGACCAAGTTCAAATTCCTGAAAAATAAATGAAAATACTAGCACCTAATAGTATCAAATGTAAACTCCATCACGTCAAGGACAAAGCTGTAGTATAGTTTAGCTGAAACATTTTTTTCTTTCAGGGTTATTTTGTGCTGCTAGATGTGGAGCCTGGTGCTTTTGTATGTCTGGCAAGGGTAGCACCACTGAGCTGCACCCCAGCCCCTTCATCTTTTTTCTTATTCAAAAATATGTTAAAATCCTGTCCTCCCCCTAATCACTGATCACAGAATGGATGTTGCCTGACCATCTGCAGCGTATTTTGTTTTCTTAGTATGTAGTAATTATACACAATGGTTTCAGTATATTTTCATGAGTGTGTGTGTGTGTGTGTGTGTGGTATATTTTGATCATGCCCTGTTCTCTTTCTACTGACCCCTTCTTTTACCCAGCTAGTCCTTCTACTTTAATGGGTTTTTTTTAAATATTTATTTTATTTATTTTATGTATGTGAGTACATTGTAACTGTACTGTTAGTTATGAGCCATCATGTAGTTGCTGGGAATGAAGGTTGCTTGCTCCACCCTAAAGATTTATACACTGTAGCTGTCTTCAGACACACAAGAAGAGGATGTCTGATCTCATTACTGATGGTTGGGAGCCACCATATGGTTGCTGGGATTTGAACTCAGGACTTTCAGAAGAGCATTCAGTGCTGTAAGAGCATTCAGTGCTCTTAACTGCTGAGCCATCTCTCCAGCCCTACTTTCATGTTTTAATTTGTTGTTGTTTGTAACCCAGTGAAGTTCTTCTCGATTACACAAGAGTATAGATGAAGCTTCTTTACAGATCATCAGTACCTTACCGGTGCCTTCACCATCAAAGAAAACGTTTTTCCCTCCCTCTAGCAACCAGTAAATACTTACAGATCCTCAGGGAGGGGTGAGGCCTCATGAGTCCCTTCCCATTCTATGATAGCCTGTTGATGGCACAGTCTTGTGCACGTAATGACCGTTGCTGTAAATTGCAGAATGTTTCAACACTTCACTCCATCCTCTAGTGCCTGTGTTCCTTCTACCTTCCCTTCTGTGATGTTCCCTGAGCCAGGAGGGGATAACATGTCTCCCATTATGGCTGAGTTTTCAACAGTCACTTAGTCACAGTATTTGGCCACTTAAGAGTCTCTGCTGTTGCTATTCTCCACTGTAAACAGGAGCTTCTCTGAGCAGTGCTGACAGCGATACTAACCTGCACAGATAAGTATAATTACTTAAGCAGAAATTTGATGGACACATGTCCACTTAGCAAAAGAATAGCTATAGTTTACCCTACTTAGCCCTATGACCTTCCCAGCCATAGGCTTCTGACCAGGTTCACAGTACCAGCTGTGAATTCCCTCCTATGGAGCCAGCCTCAATTCCAGTCAGAAAGCAGTTGGTTACATACATAACAGACTCACCACTGTTTCTCCAGTAGGGATGTCTTGCCTTCTGTGTCAAGAGTTCACAACTGGGCTGGAGAGATGGCTCAGTGGTTAAGAACACTGACTGCTCTTCCAAAGGTCCTGAGTTCGGTTCCCAGCAGCCACATGGTGGCACACAACCACCTGTAGTGGGATCTGATGCCCTCTTCTGGTGTGTCTGAAGACAGCCACAATGTACTCATATACATACAATAAATAAATAAAAAAAAAAAAAAAAAGAGTTCACAACTAAGTGTGACTGTTGATGACAAATCTCCCCCTACATCCTGCAGACTCTTCAGCACTCTTGAGGGCTGGCTAGCAGGAAGGAAGCTTCCAGCATATTTTCAGCCTGATTTCTTTATGGCCTGCAACCAAAACATGTCTTACCAGCAGTAAGGTCTTATCACCTAGTTCTGGTGGGCTACCAACCACAGTGGCAGTTATGTTTGGGGAACCTTAGAGGCCTCCCTGACCAACAATGCATAGGGAAGGAGACTATCTCTTATACTTGAGTTTTTATTTAATTACTTATATCTTTTGGGGATGTCCAGAAGACACCTCTGTTGAAACTCTTTTATTCTTAAATTAGCTTACCAATTACTGGCTCCCTTATGCTTTTTCATACATCCTTGGTTTTGGTTGAACTCCCCTGCTCCCTCTCTCCCCTCTTCCCTACCTCTGTGCTTCCCTCCAATATCACATGTTCTATGCCCTCACACACACACAGTTTCTTAGAATACATTGATGAAAATGACTCAAATTGTACCATACATTTTTCTTGAAGGAATACCTTTAAAGAATTTAGAATTGTGTTTTATTAATTATTGGAAACATACCAAAACATGATTATAGAAATGCATCAAAGTATTGAGCTGGTTCAGGGGCTAAAAACAAGTGAGGACCCTGGTTCAATTCCCAGTACCCATATAATGGGTCACAACTGTCCTGTTACTCTAGTTTAGAGGATCTGTTTTTCTGGCCTCTAGAGACACCACACACACAAAATATTTACAGTTAATACTTCTGTTTGTTTTGTTTTGTTTTGTTTGTTTTTGAGACAGTGTTTTATCATGTAACTGGCTGGCCTGAAACTCACTGTGTAGACACCATGAACTCATGTGGAACTAACAGCCATGCTGGAAGAGGGATGGACAGAGCTATGCACTATTTGTAGTATTTTATGCTGGGCTAGTCCAACCTTCCACTGAGTCACTGATTGCTGAAGATAGTACTTCTGTTTTATTTCCTCCATTAGTGACCTGCAGAGGGCTGGAGAGATTGGTAAAGTGCCATCCTCACAAGGCCCTGAGTTCAGATACCTAGCATGCACATAAAAGCTCAGCATGATGGCTTGTGTCTCACACACACACACACACACACACACACACACACACACACACGTGCGCGTGCATCATTGGGATAGTTTAGGAACACCAAAAAGAGAACTTTTGTCAGTGTAATAGAAGACAGTCATTCAAAGAGCTGACATGATGTCTTTGGATTTTTGCATTGTGTAAGTGCTAATCAGGTGACCCATGTTGGCAATCATTGCTTGGCTCTTTAATGGAACATTTACTTCTGGTTTAGAGTTCATTCTTGCTGAAGTTGTATTCCTATGTCCGTACAGAAGTCTTATTCTGTATTTCTGGCATTAGTTGCCAACATGATCAGAGTCATGTAATGAAAGGACCAGTTTGGAGGTAGCTTATGGGGATGGGCTGGTGAGGTGGCTGAGGGGTTAAGAGCACTGACTGTTCTTCCAGAGGTCCTGAGTTCAAGTCCCAGCAAGCACATGGTGGCTCACAACCATCTGTAATGGGATCCAGTGCCCTCTTCTGGTGTGTCTGAAGACACCTACAGAAGGTAGCTTATGAGGAGGACTGGGAACTTGTTGAGACTTTACCCTGTTTGAGAGCACTTTTATTTGATGGAAACAAGTGAGCTTTAGTGTATTCTCATGTGCAGTGTTAGAATTTATCTTAATCCAAAATTGGCTGGCTATACAAATTGCTACCTTTCACATTCTAAATTATAAGATGAAATTAAACTTCCCTAAAATTATTTAATTTCAGAAACGTGTTCCTTCCGCCTTCCTCAGAATACTAATTAGAAGCAGGTTCCTGTGGGTGGAGGCAGGGTAAGACAAGGTCTTGCACCTTCTGCTTCAGCCTCTGGAATGCAGGCATTACAGGTGTGCACCACTATGCCTGGCCACAGGTACCTTTTCCTTTTTTGTAAGTAAATGTAACATAACTTTGAGGATTCTACAGTATCTCTCCATTTTTAAAGCATGACACACTCTCAAGGCCTGGACTTAAAATTAGGGTCATGTTTTTCTTTCCCGGGTGATAGTAAAAAGGAATGGGCAATAGGGAACAGAGAAATAAAGTAAAAAGGTTGTGTCCAATGTATGAGGTAAGACTAGTGTTTGTAAGCACCTGAAGTATCTGTGCGTGTGTGGTACGTCTCCCCTTAGCTTCTAGTCCTTCAGGATTGTCCTTTCCTCGTCTTTCCAGCATAAAGATGCCTACCAAGTGATACTGGATGGCGTGAAAGGCGGCACCAAGGAAAAGCGGCTAGCAGCTCAGTTTATACCAAAATTTTTTAAGCATTTTCCAGAGCTGGCTGATTCTGCTATCAATGCACAGTTAGACCTCTGTGAGGATGAAGACGTGTCAGTAAGTTTATGATTGACATTTGAGTAAGTTTTCTATTATCTATGTAAAAGTAACATGATCAAAATAGCAATCATTAGTCTATAGTCTGCTGTCATACTATGGTCACATTGTATCAGACTCAGAGTGAATGCTACAGCTGAGAAAATGCTAACTTTATTGCCTTTTATTTATGAAAGATATATGGAATAACAATTTTTTTATTTTGTTTTTTCATTATCCACTGCTGAAAATGGAATGTAGCCCACATCTTTTCTTAGATTGTTCATAGTTCATATGAAATTAGATTGTTAATGCAGTTTTCATACCTATAAATTTATTATATATGTCATAAAAATAGTTGGTCACTGTAATACCTGTAACTGATTTACCAGATTAAAAATAAATCCTTTTCCTATAAAATTAACATTTGGCATTTCTAGTTACGTGAGCAAGCTTCTAAGATATTTTCAGCTATTAGCTCTTAACTTTCCATATAAAATGAGTGAATCACTAGCATTTCATGCAGTTTGCTAGATGGAAACTGCATCATCTTTAATATAAGAGCTAGTAAATTGGAGTCTTTTTGATTCGAATTTCAGTAGTCAATATGGAAGATTCTAAAATAATTCCTGGTTAAGGCTCTGTCATGGATGATGTTCTAAAGGAACAGTGTATTAACATGCCTAAGTTGCACAGAAGTTACATACAAACATGTTTGTAATTGCTCCTCTCTCTGCTCCAGTCCTTTACTTACTGTCCCTTTCAACTTCATTTGTCTTATTTATTCTGTGAAAGCTAAGTAATAAATTGAGCACTGGGACATAGCTATACTCTAGCTATTCAGGAGGCTGAGACAAGGGATCACTTGGCCAAGAAGTTTATGGCCAGTCTCACAACACAGCAATACTGTGTCTCAGAAATGAACAGAGGGAACAAACTGTTTTTAAAGCTGTTACAGAACTCATCTTTGTGGCAGGAGAGACAGCTTCAGCAATTAAGAACACTATGGCTCCTCGAGAGAAGCTGCTGTCCCAGCTCCCACAGGCACCCACTATGGCCTTTAACTATAGTTCCTGGGGATCCAGTGCCCTCTTCTGTCCCCTGTCCTCTCTGGACACCAGCACATAGATAGTGCAAATACATACACATACACACAGAGAGATAAATAAAAGAAAAAATCTTAAAAAATAAACTCATCTTTGTGGCTGGTGAGGTAGCTGAGCAAGTAATGATACTTTCCACATAAACCTAACAACCTGATTTCAGTCCACAGAACCTATGTAAGGTGGACCAAGTGAACCAGCTTCAGAGAGTCGTGTTCTGACCTCCACGTGCACAATATGCCGCGTATACCTCCCTTTTCCATCCTTCACACATATGAACAGTAATTAAAATAGCTTAAGAAAAAACATACTTTATAATTCATGTGTTTCTTAAGATGGTTTCCTCCTGGTTTTAGTTGTCCTAAAAGCTGAATTTGTCATTTCTTTTTTTTATGATGATGCCATTTTAGTGAATTTTTTTTTTTTTTTTTTTTTTTTTTTTTT
>JADRCD010138783.1:0-10519 GCA_019843815.1 Montemys delectorum | reverse complement strand
AAGAAGAAGAAGAAGAAGAAGAAGAAGAAGAAGAAGAAGAAGAAGAAAAATTTTACATGTAACAGTATACACTGAACTGAAAGTATAGGCAATATTGGCTAATATGTAATTACCAGAAAATAATGGTATTTAAAATAATAAAAGTAAGATCTATAGTAATTCCTACCTTGTAGACAAAGAAAACAAATCTAGAATTTGGGGAAGTCTGAGGAGGGCCTGTTCCAGGTTACACTATTTGTGTTAAGTCAGATGATCAACAGCTATTTCAACTCCTCCCAATGAGAAGAAGTAAGTCTATATTCCCCACAGAATGCTTCTGTGTTCTGTGACTCCCCTAACCAAGAGATTTCAAGAGTTGGATATTTTGAGGAGTTCTGAATGTGGCCAAAGAGAACATTCTGAGGAAAGCAGTCTTGTTCCATGAAAATTAAGCATCCTCAGACCTGTGCATGAAGAAGTTAGCCACATGGAAAGGTCATAGGGAAGAAGGGATTTAGAGGCAGTTCTGGACTGTTGTTTCCCTGTCACGCAGATATGAAGAAGAGTAAGGAAGGCAGTCAGTGACTGTGTCCCTGGCTTCTAACTGCACATCTCTCCCTTTGAACATTGTCACCTCACAGAAGAATAAGAAGGAAGGACCCATGAAACCTTTGGTCTGTTGATGATGACTACCACAGTGGGTACCCCAGTAGAGCAGCAACCCTCAGACCTTGTAGACTGGATCCCTAGAGATCTCTAAAATTTCTCCAAGAGGTCACCAGTGTCAAAGCTATTTGCCTTCATTTGACATGTGCAAGAAAACTTTGGTGTAGAGAGCTGCTAGAGTCTCACGTTTGAGTCAAGTCAAAGATACAGAGTTCCATGATGAGTGTTGTGTGTGCCATACATTTAATTTTTCACTCCTATTTTATTTAAAACTGTGCTAGATGCAATCACAAAAAAAATTGTTTCATGAATTTGACCACTGATTTTTTTCTTTCAAGATTTTACTCCCTTTTGAAATGGGAAATAATTGTGTCACAGAATGGAGAGTACAGGAAGAGCCTTCTGTTGTGTGCCACCTGCGGAAAGTGATGGGTGTCTGAGCTGCAAAGCCAGCCAGCTGCATTTGCCATAGAACAGCATTTTACTTGAAAGCACTGACAGACAAGGCAGGATTCCTCAGACTCAGGAACTTGACAGGTGTTTTCCTGAAAGAGAATGAAATAAGGTGTCACTTCAAGGGGAACAGATGACACGATTTTTTTTTAACTAGTGATAAAACTCAAACCTTAAAGCAAAAATAAAAATTTTAGATACTCGTATTTGCTGCCATGAGCTTGACAGCTTCCCAGTCAACTCTTCTCACAAAATCAGTGATGAACCTGGCAGGGGTGAATTTGGTATTGCGTAATAAGATGCCTCATTCTTGGAAAATCTGAAGAAATCACACAAACTGTCTGCCAGTTGACCAATGCAAGACTTTTTTTTTTTTTTTTTTTACAAAAAAACAAAAATCACATGTGACTCCTGAAGCATTCTAGCTGCTGAGCAAAGGGAGGAGGGTCGGAGCATGCCTTGAATCCCAGCATGTGGGCAGCTGGAGCAGAAGGTCCTACGTCACTGATAGTGTGAGCTAGATTGTAAGTTCAAAGCCAGCAAGACTGTCTCAAAAACAAATTGCAAATTTTTTCAATAGGTTGTACATGTGATGGAGAAATCCAAGTTAGATAATAAGAACAGCTTTCAATGAGTGCACATTTGCCATACCTTAGGGTAGCTAAGAAAACCAATGTTGACAGGTATGTGGAAAACTATGACATGTTCTCCCTCTTCACCCTGTTCTTCATAAGCTTCAACCAAATCAATACATTGACAGAAATAAAAGGAGAAATAGTAATACAGCTCTTTCCTATTAAATCACACACTGAAGAGATGATGTGAGAATGTCCAACAGCTCTTTTTTTTTGTTTGTTTGGTTTTTTGTTTTTGTTTGTTTGTTTGTTTGTTTTTTGAGACAGGGTTTCTCTGTATAGCCCTGGCTCTCCTGGAACTCACTCTGTAGACCAGGCTGGCCTCAAACTCAGAAATCCACCTGCCTCTGCCTCCCAAGTACTAGGATTAAAGGCGTGTGCCACCACCGCCCGGCCTCAACAGCTCTTCTTAACATGTCTTCTTTCTTTTAAAGTGTGGAGTTCTTTCTTAAACACACAAACACTGTCACCTGCAACACTATTTAGTAGTTTTATTATTTTAAATTAAATCAATAAATGTAACAACTTTAATTTTTCTGAGTTTTAATATCTGACTAAGCAAATGGCAATAAATGTAAACCCAATCACATGGGAGTTCTTGAAATTTTATTTTTTAAGAATGCAGCAGAATCCTGAAAAAAACCTTTAAGATTGCTAAGAAATAAAATATCAGTCTACATGGTCCATGTGAACACAGTTGTTGTATATACTTTATGAGGCAAGCTATCATATGGTCCACCAATACACACATACACACATATATGTATATATATGTATGTGTGTGTGTTTTATATTATACATACATAATATATCAGCATGCCAACAGCCAGAAGAAAACCTACAAACAACTTTCTACTGACATCACATATGTACTCAGTGTCCTGCGGCCCACTGGTTGATTGTTAGAGAAATGATTATAATAATGCTTTTGTTCTCACTTCAAAACTCATACATAAATAACAACTTCTTCATACCAACTGTATAAAGACATCCCCATTTATATTGACAAAAGAAAGATTCCCAGTACTACACCATGGAGTGAGTTCCAAATGTTATAACAGAATTGTTTTCTTTTACACCGTGTTCTGTATTCACTAAGCAAGAGAGCTAAATAATAAATCCTTGCTTGACGTGTACAGCAATAACCTTGGGCGGACAGCGCTCAGAGTGTTACTATTAGTTCCTGGCTGGAAAGTGGATTTAAATCCTTGAGGGGCATTTAATAGTCTGTAACAAGATCTGAGGAAATGTTACAATCACATTATTGCATGAGGGGGTACAATAGCTCTACAATACATAGAGTATTAGGATACATGGGGAAAACTCATGACCTAAGCGAAGATCTGAGGGACGGAAAGGCACTAATTTTCTATTATGCTTGAATTCATCTTTAGAGAAATTTCTAAACAATTTTTATCTGAAGTGTCCCTGGAACTGAGCGTTCATGTGAACGCTGTTGCTAACTACAGTTTATTTTTAGCTAGAATTGTAGATAACCCCTTTGTTCTGTCTACAACCCACACACTTGGGAAACATTCCGTTTTTCCTCACACAAAAATGTGTTGCTGCAGAGGTCAGGGAAGAGGCTCACTTTGTGGTTACCAGAAGCATGACTCACTTGGAGAAGGCCCCACATTTTATCAGGACAAGGTTGCCATGGCAAGTGGATCCAGCGTCTAGCTGTGTGAATCTGAGAACACTCTTCACACTTGGGAGTATATAGAGCTCCATCAATACAAACTGAGGGCTGCTAGTTAAAGAAGGCTAGCTCTCTTCTCTAAGAAGATACAAGAAATTCTGTCCAATCACCTTTTTTTTCCTGGCTAAATAAAGAGTATCAGCTTTTACCCCAGAGAATTTAAGGGAAAATAAATTTGATTTGGGGGGGACCAGTTAAATATTCAGAATAAAACTGAGCCAAAAGCATAGAATGTATACTTGTCATATGAAGGAGGCTACTGGGACATGTTGTTAGCCTCCTGAGTCCCCAAGTAACATTAGGGTTCACTCTTGCTCCTGTGCATCCTATGACTTTAGACAGATGCAATGCCCACGCATCCATGGTAACCCTGTGCAGCTCTGACAGCCCTCTGTGCTCAGCCCAACCATTCTTGCCACCATTGAGCCTCTAAACATCTCTATCCTTTTGTCTTCTCCAGACACATTTCAGATTGACATGTTTTAGCATGATTTCCATTCAAATTTCTCACTTCATTTATTTTTTCAACATGAGGGGAGTTCCCAACCATATACTGTTTTGGATATGTCTTTTCTCTCTGTCTCACATTCCCATATAATATTCTCATTGTATACCTATGCTTCATTTACATACCTCCCCCACATATCCTGGCCTGGCCATTTGCTCCTTTTGCTTAACTAAGTGAAGTTGGGTTTTTTTTTCTTTGTTTTTGTTTAGTTTTGTTTTGTTTTGTTTGTTTGATTTGGTTTAGTTTTTCGAGACAGGGTTTCTCTGTATAGCCCTGGCTGTCCTGGAACTCACTCTCTAGACTGGGCTGGCTTTGAACTCAGAAATCTGCCTGCCTCTGCCTCCCTGGTGCTGGGATTAAAGGCGTGTGCCCCCACTGCCCAGGTAAAGTTGGGTTTATTAAGAAAGTGTTTTAATACAATTTAAGAATTTGTGTTAAAGGGGAGAGAGAGATGTGCTTAAGAATTTTTTTTAAGCTAGGTTTTCTCAAGAAAGATAGTTCCACTTTGTTCTCTTTTTTTTTTTAATCTTTTTTTTCTTTTAGTTTTGGAAAGTTTTATTGCAATGTTCTCAAGCTCATGGAATCTGCAGCCACATGTATTCCACCAATATGCTCACCAAAGACTTTTATATTCTATATGCTGCCTCCCTCACCAGTATCTTTTCTATTCTATTTCAAAATGTCTTGTATCTGATTCCATTACCCTGGTGTCCTTCTGTGTGTTTATTTTTTTTTTCCATAAAGCTGCTAGTGTAGATGTTCTTAGTTAAAATTACTAGTGTGGTGATTGTATAGATGTTCTTAGTTAAAGTTACTAGTGTAGTTATTGCATTGGTGTTCTTAGTAAAAGTTACTACTGTGATGATTGCTATGTCCTACATATCTACCTCTGCTTTTGTTGTTTCCTTCAGTCTCTTCCCACTGGATTGATTGATTATTTATTTATTTATTTATTTATTTATTTATTTATTTTAATTTCCAGTACTTGACCTTGTAATTTCTTTGTTGAAGTACAGACATAGTTGGCTGAATATGAGGACTGGCAAACTGGAAATAATAAGGCTGGGGGTTGAGGGTAGGGGCAAGAGGCATTTGAATTGTGGCAAACACCCTTCAGGCTCCAGTCATATAGAATGGTCCTAGTCGAAGATGATGAGAAGCAGATCACCAGTGTTGAGTCAGGTCTCAGCCTTTATGTAAGACCTAAGTTCACTTAGATTTTATACTTCATAGTATCCAATCTTCCCCCTTAGGTGGAACAGGATGGCTAGAAGGAGTTCAATCGGTATTTCCCTTTTCTACATGAAGACTTAGAGGTGGCTCAAGTTAGTTAAGTACTTCTCTTCTCTCCAATGGGGGAAACAACAACAACAAAAAAAAAACCCACAAAACCTCCAGACAAATATCTCTGTAGCAAGATGTAGAGTCCTGTGGGCTATAGGCCCAGTGGTGGAATAGCTGAATCCTGTGGTTGATCTATTTCCAGCTTTTTGAAGAACTCTCCACACGGATTTCTATAGTAGCTGTACCAGTCTGCACCCTCTCCAGCAATGAGGGGAATGTTCCCCTTTCCCCACAGTCACACCAGCAAATGCCCACACTGGATATCTGTTTGCTTTGTCTGTTTGCTTCTTATCTTATCCATTCTGATTGAGATTAGATGACATCTGAATGTAATTTCAAGTTCTATTTCCCTGGTGAGTAAAGATGCTGGGCATTTAAAATAACATTTCTCAGCCATTTGTCTTTCATCTTTTGAGAATGCTCTGTTTAGTTCTGTGCCCTAGCTTTTAAATTTGGGTTGTTTATTTTCTTGATCTTTAGGGTTTGTTGTTTTTTTTTTTTTTCCTTTCACATTCCAGACACAGAAACCTCTGTGAGATGTCTATCTGACAAAGACTTCATTCCCATTCTGTAGGACTATCTCGTCACTCAAATGATGATGTTCTTCACTGTACAGAAGCTTTTTATTTTCATGTGGTCCCATTTGACAATGATTAGCATGAATGTCTGTGCTACTGGGGTCCTGTAGGGATGCTTGCCTTTTCCAGTTCGTTTGATGCTCCATTCACAATAGGAAGGAAATAGAGAAGTCAACTGATGGAATGGAAAGAGCATATGATACATTTGCATAATGTAATCTTTCAGCTCTTTTTTTTTTAAAAAAAAATGACATTAAGGAGTTCTCAGGTCAAGGAATGGAACTGGACAACTACTCTTAGTGAGGTAGCATAGATCCAAAAGGGTAAACATTGCATGTGCTCTCCCACATGTGAATCATTAGACATGTGTCACTGTGAATCATTAGACATGTGTGCTTCATTTGGAATACTCATAGAAAGACACTGGTGAGGGCCCACTATAGACAAAGAGATTCTTTCCATGGGACAGAAAGAAAATACAGAGATATAAAGGAGGGAAAAGAAAAATGAATAAGGAAAGATAAAATAGGGTGGGGCTGGGAGAAGGACAAGGTAAAGAAGGAAACACCAAGAGTAATAACTGACATACAAGGCTCTTCGAAAATGTTATTTGATGACACAGAAGACACAACTCACAACTCACAGATAAAAGCACTTCTGCTTTTCCAGAGGCCTTGGTTAGATTTGTAGTACCTACGTGGCAGGTAACTGTTAAATCTGAGACTTGAAAAGAGAAAGACCAAACCACAATTTCCCAATTGTTTTATTTTGAGATATACCAGAACTGGTCAATCAGGCTGTCTCACCCTAAATTGGGACTCTAAAGAGCAGCTCCTGACAGCCTCTTGAGGTCTCTTTTGTAGGAGATTTAAAGTGTTCACAGAGGTGAGAGAGGTAGCTGTTCTACATTGTCAGATAGATAAAAGGGAAGGAACAAGGGTAAGGATATGTAGCATGGGAATGGGATTGCAAGTTTAGTGTTGAAAACATGTTTTGCAACATACACAAATGCCACCAAAAAAAAAAAGCTGGTCTCTCAGGAGGGTAGACAAGCCTATGAGTGCAGGAAAGACCACCACTGCTGCTCAGAGGAATGTGCCCAGAACCTTCAGGACACAGGAACCAAGGAGATGCCTGGGGCAGGAGTTTTCGAGTTTTCATCTGTGACTAGAGCTAATCCTGTGCCACAGAGCTACATATACAAATACCACCAGGAGAGAGCTGGTCTCCCATGAGTACCTACACTCTGTGAGCATAGGTAAGACCACCACATCTCTTCAAATTCCTGTCCCAAGAGGGATCCTTCTAGAGCCATCAGGAGACAGGAACCAAGGATCAGCTGGGGACAGGATCTTTCTGATTTCTCTTTGCACCCCAGAACTGATCCTGTACCACAGCTTTCCATACCTAAATTTCTCCTGGAGAGAACTAGTCTCCCAGGAGTACTGACACAGAGGTTTACAGGAAGGACAAGCCACAGTCAGAGACAGCAAGACCAGCTAACACCAGAGATAACCAGATGACAAAAGACAAGCACAAGAACATAAGCAACAGAAACCAAGGCTCCTTGTCACCATAAGAACCCAGTTCTCCCACCACAGCAAGCCCTGGTTAACCCAATATACCAGAAAAGCAAGACTTTGATTTAAAATCACATCTCGTGATGATGATAGAAGACTTTAAGAATGACATAAATAACTCCCTTAGAGCAATACAGGAGAACACAGGTAAACAGCTAGAAGCCCTTAAAGAGGAAACACAAAAATCCCTTAAAGAATTACAGGCAAACCCAACCAAACAGGTGAAGGAACTGAACAAAACCATCCAGGATCTAAAAATGGAAATAGAAACAATAAATAAATTACAAAGGGAGACAACGCTGGAGATAGAAAACCTAGAAAAGAGACCAGGAGTCATAGATGTAAACATTACCAACAGAAGAATCTCAGGGGCAGAAGACACCATAGAAAACATTGACACAACAGTCAAAGAAAATGCAAAATGCAAAAAGCTCCTAACCCAAAACATCCAGGAAATCCAGGACACAATGAGAAGACCAAACCCAAGGATAATAGGTATATAAGAGAGTGAAGATTCCCAACTTAAAGGGCCAGTAAATATCTCCAACAAAATTATAGAAGAAAACTTCCCTAACCTAAAGAAAGAGATGCCCATGAACATATAAGCCTATAGAATTCCAAATAGATTGGATCATAAAAATAATTCCCCTCGTCACATAATAATCAAAACACCAAATGCACAAAACAAAGAAAGAATATAAAAAGCAGTAAGGGGAAAAGGTCAAGTAACATGTGGTGCAGTGAGCTATACACAAACAGCCTGGTTCTAGGTCTAGCACAGGCCTTGAACTCCAGTGATGTGGTAGGTGGTGACTTCCCTTCTGCCTGCATGGGACAGAAGATGTTTGGCCACACTTCCTGGGCCCCTGGCTCCTGCCACAGCTATAGCCTCCCACAGCACCCCACCCTCGACCCCCACAGAGAGGTATGTGGCCATCAGTCACGTAGGCTATGCCCCAAGCTCCTGGTATTTTGTCTTGACTCCACCCACACTGTTACCTGGCAATAGCCAGGTAGGCCAGGCCCACTATAAATGGGGCTGTTTCCCCCCTTCTCTTACTCTTATTCTCTTGCTCTTACTCTTGCTCCCTTGCTCCTCCCTCTCTGCCTTCCCTTCCCTACTCTCTCCACGTGGCCATGGCTGGCCTCTACTTCCCTACTCTCTCCCTTTCTCTGCCTCTCTACAATAAACACCTTAAAATCAAAGACTGCTTCTTCTTATCAGGATTCCCAGTGCTAGAGCAATAGAGCAGGTCTTCCTCCAATAAGCTATGCTTCTAACCTCCCACAGGATCCTCCCTGCACTCCAGCCACGGCTTCCCACTGAACAAGCCAAAGACTCTCATCCCCTCAGTAACCAGCCAGGGCTCTTCCTCCTCGCCCTTTTCCCTTCGGCTCCAGGCCAGAGTCTGCCGAGGGCCCCCACAAATTTTCAGCTCTTCCTTGACATCCAGTGGCATCTGGGGTGTCCAAGACTGACAACCTGTCGTCCTTGGCCTCTGTGCAGGCCCAGGGACCCCAGAACTGGCTCTTCCATGGCACCCAGTGGCATCTGTGATGTCCGAGAGTATAAGTCCAACTCCAGCAGGTCCGCGGGGACCTTGGACTGCACCTTCCCTACCTACCTCTGGAGAAGGGTCCCGAAGCTTCTCATAGACTGATGCCTGCAGTGTGGGTGCACACAGTCAAAACTTCCAGAGTCCTGCCTCGCCCAGCGGCCCTAGCCCCGAGTGGATGTGGGACCTCACTTTTTAACCCACCGTAACATATAAAGGCAGACATATCAGATTTACACCAGATTTCTCACCAGAGACTATGAAAGCTAGAAGATCCTGGGCAGATGTCATACAGACCCTAAGAGAATACAAATACCAGCCCAGACTACTATACACAGCAAACACCCAAATACCATAGATGGAGAAAGCAAGATATTCCATGACAAAACCAGATTTACACAAAAGAAACCCAGCCCTACAAAGGATGATAGATGGAAAACACCAAAACAAGGAGGGAAACCACACCCTAGAAAAAGCAAGAAAGCAGTCTTCTCTCAACAAATTCAAAAGAAGCTAACCACACAAACATAAAATAACATCAAAAATAACAGAAAGCAACAATCACTATTTCTTAATATTTCTTAACATCAATGGATTCAAGTTCCCAACCCAACAGACTAACAGACAGGCTGCATACAGGAAACGTACCTCAGAGTCAAAGACAAACACTACCTTAGAGTAAAGGGCTGGAAAACAATTTTCCAAGCAAATAGTCCCAAGAAATAAGTTGGAGTAGCCATTGTAAGATCGGATAAAGTCAACTTTCAACCAAAACTCATCAAAAAAGATAAGGAAGGACACTTCATACTCATCAAAGGAAAAATCTATCAAGAAGAACTCTTATTTCTGAATATCTATGCTCCAAATGCAACATTCCTAAAAGAAACTTTACTAAAGCACAAAGCACACATTGTACCTCACACAATAATTGTGGGGGACTTCAACACCGCACTCTCATCAATGGACAGATCAGGGAAACACAAACTAAACAGAGACACATTGAAACTAACAGAAGTTATGAACCAAATAGATTTAAAAGATATCTATAGAACATTTCATCCTAAATCAAAAGAATATACCTTCTTCTCAGCACTTCATAGTACCTTCTCCAAAATTGACCATATAATCAGTCACAAAACAGGCCTCAACATATATAAGAAGAATGAAATAATTCCATGCCTTCTATAAGATCACTACAGATTAAGGCTGGTCTTCAATAAGAACAAAAACAACAGAAAGCCCACATACACATGGAACCTGAACAACACTATACTCAATGATAACTTGGTCAAGAAAGAAACAAAGGAAGAAAGAAAGGAAGGAAGAAAGAAAAAAAGAAAGAAAGAAAGAAATTAACAACTTTTTAGAATTTAAAGAAAATAAAGGTACAACATAACCAAACTTATGGGACACAATGAAAGCAGTGCTAAGAGGGAAACTCATAGCCTCTCTCTCCCTCTCTCTCTCTCCCTCTCTCTCTCTCTCTCTCTCTCTCTCTCTCTCTCTCTCTCTCTCTCTCTT
>JADRCD010138781.1:5957-17863 GCA_019843815.1 Montemys delectorum | reverse complement strand
CTCTTCTCTTCTCTTCTCTTCTCTTCTCTTCTCTTCTCTTCTCTTCTTTTCTTTTTAAATGAGGCACTGCTGCTATCTCAGCAGCTTTCTTTGCTTAATCTTCATCAGGACTGGAAATCTCCAAAATTAAAAACTAACCATTGCCCTGATGACAATAACCTGTTCTATAAATCAAATACTGTTTGAAAAAAAACATGCCATTTTTTCCTTGTTCTGGTAAAATGTTAAACACACAACTTTTAGGCAGAATGTGTACCATGTTCCCTGGAGGCCAAAGAGTTCAAAGTTAATCAGTAAGTTTTGTGACATCACTGGAGTTAGACACACTGAACAAAGCTCTGTATGTTGGATCCCCATCAGCAGAGAGATGAGAGACATGAGGGTTGGTAAAGATCTCTGATGAGGATATCCATTCTCTCTTTCTGACCCTCTTACTCCCTCTCCCCTCCCCTCTGTGTGTTTGTAGATTCTAACCTTACTTGGCAGAAGAGCTGGGGTATTTTGCAACCAAAAATCCTGGGACTGTGATAGCCTTGAACAGCAGTACCACCCTCCAAAGTAGTCAGCACACAGTTAACTTTGGTTAAGGTCACAATGAAACATGCCTTTCACACTCCGGGAAAAGCATTTCAAAATCTGTGAGCAAACAGGAAAGGAATTGACATTGTCTCCTCTAAATCCAGTTGCTGGAGGCAAACTAAAGGTTTCCTTAGTCTGAGTAAGACTCCTTCACATCAGAAACCAAGTCAGGGCTTTCAGGAAGGTGGTACCTGACATGACTTTCAGGTTATGGCACAAAAAGCCCTGGAAAAATGATCTGATCAATGACAGTACAGGCTGGAATTCAAACTAGGGGAAGGGAAAACAGGCTGAGCCTGGGTTCTTAGCTCCCTGGCATCCCCTTTGGGTTGTAGGGAAGTGCCGAATTATTTCATTGTGGCTTCTTTTCCCTGAACTCATGGCCATAGCACAGCGATTACAGGAATGATGGATCTGAGGCAGGAGAAGAAAAATGTTTTCACCCCTGTCATCCAACTGGACATTTGTCAGTAGAAGTCAGACAAGCAGCACATTTCCACTACGAAGCTTCCTTCTTTCATGCCATGTGCTTTGGATGCCTGCCCCTGAAGTCAGTTATATTACTAAGATCGACCCTTCACCTTAGGGCTCAGAGTTGGGGGAGAGACATAGAGGGCTGTCACCAATTCTTTCCATCCTCGCCTCTCTATCCATCCAAAGAACTCTACCCAGTACATTGACACTGGAGTGAGAGCTGAACTAGTCCAGAGTTCCCAGAAACACTATTAAGTTTTAGAGACCTGATAAGGGACTGTTAAGATTCCAGCATTGGCAGGGGGAACTTCTTAGAGACTTCACTCCAGGGTGACAGCTAACAGCTCAAGGAGGCTGAGGGACAGTCACAGATGAAAATGTTACTACTGGCTAGATCTAGAGGCTCTATTTAGAAACAGGCAATCCAGCAGGTAAGGCTGGTGTCCCCGAGTTTCTCCACCTCTACAGAAGCTATTCTGTGGTTCACCTAGGGTGTGTACTCTGTAAAGATTTAGAGAACAAATGGATTTATTCACTAGTTTTCAGTAGCCAATAGATCCATCTTTTTCAGGTCCCTGAACAATCCAGGGAAAGCAAAAGAGAAAACAAACTTTCCAGACTCTCAAAAGATAGAGAAAATAATACCCTGCCATAAAGAGCATTGGTGAGTTCATGAATTTCTGTCACAGAGCTAAGGCATGAATATCTATGTGGTCACTATTACTTTTTTCCAGGTATTCTGACTTCCAATGATAAATCAATAGGTATACTTTTTTTCACAAATGTAGCAATTTGATTATTTTTTCGTGTGCAGTTTTTTCAAAATGAAATCTTCCAACCCATTACATTATCAGCATTTCCCAACTCTCCCACGAGAACCTTCCTGTTCTGGTCAGAGACTGAGGCCCAGTAGTCAAGTGGCTTGAACAGTTCACACATTGGGGTAGTGATCTTAAACTAGAACCCAATAAAGCAAATCCATGCCCAAATTATTGTCCATAGAACAGTGGCCCCATTCTGAAATACTATCCACAGCTGATGAAGGATACATGGATTTCCTCCCCTTTGAGACATCCCAACATCTCAGTGGCCACAGATGGACTACTTGGTGTTGTTGAGGACTTTAGAGTCTTTGCCAGCAAAAAATAAGGAAGAAAGGAAAGAAAAATATGCAGAGAATGGTATATACTTGAGCTTGTATCTTGCAGACAAGGAGTTTTAGGGGTCCCAATCACTTATCTATGAGCACTTTCAAATGGGTTAAGAGACTTATTTAGTGTGCAAATGACACAAGAGAGTTACCTATTAAATAAAAAATAAAAATATGACACATTCAAAGAGATTCTTAGGCACAGACTTGGCATTGCTGACAGAAATCCATTCTCCCTCAAAGGCATTTCTAACTTGTAATTTAAGAGCACATAAAGTTCAAGGCCTGAAGATTTTCCAAATTAAAAATAAAACAAAACAAAACCCCTTAGAACTAAAATCCTTAGTTACTCAGCTGCTCTGAACTAGGCAGAATCAACAAGACGAGACAGATAGGCAGGGCAGACATAGATTATATGAATTGAGTTCTAGGGTACCCGTGCTGAGAAATCTTGTTCAACTTCTGAAAAAGCAAGATGACTTCATCCAAGTTACTTAACCTCTGTGTGAAAAATGAGCAAGACAACTGATCGTGACGACTAATCCAGCTGATTCCCAGCAAATACTGAGCACACTACCTGGCATAGCAATATCTCCTAGGAAAGTATGGCGAAGTACTGTGTGCCAAGCTATGCTGACCATAGCGTGCACGTCTTTAATTAAGCCAGGAGACACAGACTTGAGTTGGCTGCTCGGCTGACCAGGGAATGACAATGAAACTGGCTTAATTTAGAAATTAAGAGGCCCATACCTATCCAGCCTTGTTATGTCTGATTGCAGTCTTCATAAGTCTAAGCTAGGGGTGGAGCCAGGTGAGTGAGAAAATGAGAGCAAAGCCAATCATCACCCTGGACCACCTTCTCTCCACTTGCAAAGGAGGCCACGACCAGTAGGAGGCACTCTGCTTCAAACAAAGGTAGACAGTCCCAAAGCTCTGTTAGATAGGTCCCATCAGATCCTTGACACTTTTTTTTTTTTTTGACCCACTCTGCTTACTCCTAAGGCAATATACATTACCGTCTGAGAACTGGCATTTAGATTATTATTATGAAGTAACTAGATAGCAGCCCACACTTTTAATCCAAGCAGTCAAGAGGAAGATACGTGTAGCTCTCAGCCTGGACTACATAGAGAGTTCCAGGCCAGTGTGGCTACACAGTGTGACACTGTCTCAAAGAAAAAAAAATTAACATGAAAGAACAGATGGAAAGACTGAGAAGTGAATACCGTAGTTACTAGGCAAGTATAAGAACTGGAGTTTGGATCCTCAGAACCAAGGTAAAGCTGGCTCCAAAAGCATACACCTGTAATCCCAGTGCTTCTAAAAAGAGATGGGGGCAGAGGCACAAGACCTGCCAGAAGCTCCACAGCCAGCCAGGCTAGCATACGTAGCAGGGAACAAGACACCCTCCCTCAGACAAGGTGAAAGTCAGGGCCGGTACCCAAGACTGTCCTCTAACTTGCACACAAGTGTCACAACATGCAGACTTCTGCCCTTACACACACACACACACACACACATCCACACACACACACACATCCACGCACATATGTATACGTATGTACTATATGTATATACATGACAAAACAACCATGTTAATTTTCACATTTGTTTTGTGAAAACAAGCCTCCAACTTCTTTTCCTTCTTGAAGAGTAATCAGCAGCGGCACTAGAATGAGCAGGGTGGCTAATTTTGAACTCAGGTGTAGGAAGGCCATGATGACACTCCACTGGGGTATATTTCCAGGGAGTCTGCAGAGAGACCCCAAAGAATACATACATCTTGGAGATTACCAAGGCCACATCGTGTACATGCTGATGCTTATGCTAATGTAAATCATTAAATAATAACACTGCATAGTTGTTCCACAACATTTATCTAATGGTGCTGACACCCTACTGAGGTGAATTGATAAGCCTGGGCAACAGACCAGATGGGATGCCTTTTCAGCTTTTCCAAAGCCAGACCCTTAACTTGGATTCATTTGTTCATAACCTACTTGTTAACACCTTTAATAAGCCCTGAGCTATATTTGCTTACAGATTGGTTCTCCCTTATTTAATGTTCCTAATTGTAGCCAAAGGAACCCATAGGTATGTCTTTAATCCTAGAATGTTTTCTGTCGGTAAGGGGCTTCCTGTTCACCCCATGCTTATTTCTACTGTAGCCATCACTAAAAGCACTTTGATCATTGACCTGCCCAGGTTCTTCATGAATCATGCACCCGAAGAAGAGAGAGGCTCTTACTACTTTTGTCTCTCTGGCATTTCATGGACAACCTAGATGATAAACACATGCACACTGTTTTTGCTGAATTGATCGACTTACCAGTTTACACATGAAGAATATTGTAATATAGTAAGGCTGACATTCAAGCCCTTACACTCATTGTCCAAGATTCTAAGACCAATTGTTTTTCAGACCTTGTGCGATATAGTTGTTCTTTACAAAGTCTTCAGATCAACCTAATTCAACATCCATTTATAAATGTCCTGTTAGATGCCAGGCACTACTCTGGCAATGGTATTGTTTTGAAATACCTCTGGCTTCCTAGAGTTAGGAAGACAATTTGGCCAGACAGTGGGTCCAGAAGATGTGCCTCTGTCCATTTAGCCTTTAACTAAAATGGTGCTTTTGCCCTGGAGTTACTCGTAGTCTTGTAACCTTAGCAACCACACTACAAGCTTTACTCATAAGCATGCATAGCTAATTTTGCGTGTCAACTTGACTAAACTGAGACTATCTAGAGTATTACCTCTGGCTCTAACATAAGAACAGCTCTGCACACTAGTATTTGGATAGGTAGATTCCATAAAAAGAAGGCCTGCCCATGCCTGAGTGAGTGGGTACCATTTAATCTACCAATGGCCTTAAAATACGAAAGACTAGAGAAGAAAGGCCACTGCTTCTGTCTTCAGAGCTGGGGAATAGATGCTAAGGCTTTGTTCTGCTCTTGGGCAGGGATTTATCCTAGCGACTCCCAGGTTTCTCAGACATTTGGACTGGTATTAAATCACCAGCTGTCTGAGTCTATACCTAGTAAAGTGCAAGTTATGAGGTTTTTTGGCTTCCGCAATCAAGGTGCCAGATTCTCATCCACAATCTCATCCCTTCAACACATTTGAGGCACCTGTTTTCTCTGGAGACCCCTGACTAACACAGCACTTTACAATGATCTGTGAAGGACCTCAGCTGTCAGCCTTTGGCATTCTACAGTAGACTCTCTGCTTTTGAGGTTGGAGTCTTAGTGATCCTCCAGGGCCCACCTTTTGTCTTCAAGTGAGGAGCTTGAATCAAGGTGAACAATGATATGTGCATGACAGAAAAGCTCTATTCCTTTCAAGACTGCTCTTTGACCCATATTCTACTACACATTAAGAATCCTATGTGTAAAGGCAAGAAAAAAATTAAAATATTGAAAATAAATTCTGTCTTCCTAAAATGTGACAGTGAACTGTTGATTTTTATATGAGGTCATTAGGAAATGTATTGCATCTACACAGCAGATGCACAGTGAATGCATGAATTAGTTTGTGAAGCTGAAATGAACCATATATTAACAATGGCATTCATCAAGCTGAAATTCTATTGATGTTAGTCATTCATGGGCATTTGTGGACTTATTCCATATATATGCTATAAATATGCATATATTCAGTAACCATCAAGTATCATAGACAATGCTACCAGGTACTGAGCACACCTTCTAGGCTATATAAAGGAAATACTCCTGATGGGGTCTGCCACATACACTATAAATCACTGCAATGTTGGCAGTTTTTATTACTATGTTAACTCATTGCTTTTATCTCAAGGTGTCTTTAGTATATTTGAGTACACGGAGAGAATACTGAAAGAAAGTTGTAAGAACATTCCCAAAGTCCTTGACTACATTCATCAGGAAATGTAAATATTCACTGTCTTGTGTGGGTGGGGGAGCTCAGTAAAAGAAAAAAATACTACAATAAAATGAATTATTTGAACCTCAACTTTCTTGATGAGCTTTGGTAGCAGACTTTTACTCAGTTAAGAAATGACCTACCTAACTACGGGTTTTAGGATAGATTTTACTGATATCTAAGACAGGCCCATGTTAAACCCACATACACCACTAGGCATGCTGTCACAAGACAGTGAAACATTATGCCATTCAGTGTCATTGGATTTGTCCACAAAGAACCACAATGGGATACAAGTACTAAATATTCATCATCTTTAATCCTCTCAACAGAAGAAAAGGTTGGATATTATTTTCATTTTCCAGATTAAAAAATCTTAGATTCAGAAATGTTAACCAATGTAACAATAAAGATGTAAAACTATCTGATGTAAATCCACTTCTAATTAAGGCTGTGTTTCTTATACAGACGTGTAGAGAGCCACGGTGAGCGGTGATAGCCAGCAGATGGCGCTGACATCCGGTGCTCTCCCAAGTTTACAGGTGAAGCAGAATTCTCGGGCCCATCCCGGGGCATATTGCGCTCCTGAGCAAACAGCCAATCAGAATGAAGACGCCGCTCCAGGGCATATGTAAGCAGTGCCTTTTCAGGGCTTGGGGTCGCCCTCTTGAAGATACAATAAATGGTTGCTGCAGAAGGATCCTGGTGTCCGCGTGCGTTCTTGCCGGCGAGACAATTTGCGCGGATTACACAGACGGACACACACACACACACACACACACACACACACACAAAACCTTCTTTATTAAAAAACTAAAATTGGACTCAAGAAATATTCATACACTACCCCCAGCATCTGCCTGGCATGAAGTCTATACCTCCTAATGTTGGTATGTTGGTCTAGAACCAAAACAAACAAACAAACAAAAGAAAACCCCAACAAACAAACAAGCAAGCAAAAACAGAATGTTATGATGCTGCATGTGGTAGACAGTGGTGGACACTCTCAAGAAAATGACTCAGAGGACAATGCCTCTAGATCTTTCTTCCTCCTTAAACACAAAAGCTCCTTAGATCTGTCACTGTAAATTGTTAGAATTGGAAATTTGAGAATAATTTTAGAGGAAAGCTATGATTTTCATGGGTTTGCCAATGTCTGCTGTCTGAAAGAGCCAAGATTATGTTATTTTCCCGAGTGGTATGCTAGTAGACATTCCCACTTGGCTGTGCTGAATAAAGTCTCCCTAAACACTAACCTCTGAGCCCACTCTGATCATCTAACTTTAATTTTAAATAATAAAAAAGTAAAAGCAATAACGGACACAATGCCAACAACAATTTAGCTTCGATTTATTGAGTACTTTAATCCCCATAAAGAGATCCTAGGACTTTGGTTGGCATCATGTAAATGACATCATTATGGAAGAGGAAACTGGACTCCCAAAGATTGGATTTTTTGCCCAAGTTCCCACAGCTAGTAATTGGCAAGGCTGAATTTAGACAAGACTTCACTTCAGAGCCTGTGTGATTAAGCATCACAAGTGCCAGCTCTGATGAAGCAAACAGGACGAGTTCTGGACGTGTGGGAAGCCCACTGAGACTCTGCTGCCACCTAGCATCTCCGTTGATGCCACTTCAGCTTTTGCCAGCCAGTCAGGTGTAATGTCTTCAGCTCCCTGACACCTGCTGATGTGGCCATTGCCTACAGATGGACCAAATTATGTGATCTCACCCCAAATTCTGGTTGTTGGCTAGGTGTCAAGTCTCTACTGAGAGCTCAAGGAGCAAATAAAATTATCTATTCCAATGCACCATGGCCATTTCTAGGTTCAAAGGCATGATGGAGCTAGGCACAGAAAAAAAAAATCACAACTTAAAAGCTACATTATACATTCTGCTGCACACCAGCTGTCCAAAGGAAAGTGCTTTCATTCTTCTGGAAGAACCACCCTGTCACAATCCTACCCTCAACATCCAGCTGGCTCTGGGGTGATGAATCTGGTAACAGGCTCTCACTCCATGTGGTCCCTGATTGCCTGGCTATCCTGCCCAGATGGATCCACACTTCCAATTTACTATGCCTTGCCTCAGGCAAAGCACCTTATTCCTATCCTTCTTTTGACTTAGAGGCCAAGGAATTATCTATAAATGAGGAAAAGGAACACTGCAACCTACCATTTAAGGGTGGACTAATCCTAAAGAGACTTTTTGACTGAGAAACCTTTCCTCATGCCTCCCAATCATGTGTGTCCATAGGTTCAGCTCAGCCATAACCAGTGAGTCTTCTTGAACATTCTAAATGTAGTCTCCCACACCCAATTACTCAAGCAGCAATCCATATAATTGCTTACCTGTACTTAGCAAAATGTGGATTATTTATGCCTATTTTTCATACCTTCTTCAAAGTCCTAGTTTAACCCTGGTGGGTTAGCAACCTTACAGGCACAATATTATGAGGTGCACTGTTAGGGACATTATAGATAATTAATTCCTGAACCAGTGCTATTCAGAAAAAATAGGATATAAGCCACATGTCATTTTAACTTTGCTAGTAATCATATTTATAGAAAAAAAGGAATCAAGTGAGATGGCTATAATATTCTTTAGTTAATTCAATATATCCAAAATATCACCTTAAGATGTAAGCAATATAGAACTTATTAACAAGACCTATTCTGCTATCAAGTTTTCAAACTTAGACATTTATTTTACACATAGCACCTCTCAATTTGAGTGCCAAATTTCCATTGGAAATACTTTCTTTGAGTTTAGATTTCATGAGACTAAATAATAGATAGTAGGCACAATCTATTATCTATTATAATAATAATAGATTCACATGTCCAACTGTGTAAAATTGTGCCTAAACATTTCCTAATGACAATCAAGTCAAGTTTAACATGTAAAGGCAGTGAAAGTAAGTAAAATTAAAAGTACAGTTTACCTCAGAGGTACTAACTGTATACCAAGTACACAATGGCTCCATGTGCTAAACGGCAGCTGTCTTTCAGAATCCAATTTGAATGATTATGTGAGAAAATGAATTTAAACTGTCCATATTTAATGAAGTAATTGTAAAAAATATGTTGGTAGTGCTGATTGATTAAACGGCTTTAAATTTCTTGGATTCTCCCTGGTGCTTTAATCACATTGTGCAGCAGTGAAATCTGTGTCCTTCAGGTTGCCAAATACAGTCGGGAGGTCTGGACTTCAGACTCAGCTCAATCATTAGGCTTCAATTCAGTCTAATAACAGCAATAACTGGTACAATCAGGGACATTTACTTCTTCTGTTTGTTGTTGATGCACCATTTGAGCCCTCTCCACTTTCCAATCCATGTGATTGTTTATTTATCTCCATTGCCCATAGGACAGTCATGAACTTGCTGATGGACAGACCTTCACTTACCATAGATAAGGTCAACCAGATGTCCCACATTTGACTGGAAGGACTATGACTCAAATTAGAGATTGTGCTCCCAGCTCACCTGTTTAGGAATATTCTGATTTCATAGTAAAACTGTAATCCTAGCAGGCAATCAGAAGGTCACTGCCTCGAGGGAGTGACCAGAAAATAATGGGAGACCCAGGATGGCTAGTGCTCAAAACTCATTTCCTCTTCTATGTATATAATTTTTAGAAATAATAAAACAGAACCAGTTTTGTGACAAATAAAAAGCATAAACTGGCCTGAATACTAAGATTTAATTTGCAATTTTTGGAGTTTCAAAGTTTCTTCTGGTCTTTTTTATTACTCATGCCCTTCTCCTCACAACCATGTTCCCTCTGTTTCCATGATTATTAAAATTAGTTTCTTTCTCTGACAATTTCCACCCCCACCTCATTTCCTTTCAAGGATTAACTGCCCATGGAGCTTTGGATTTTTCACTCAGTCAGAAGTCTATACACTATTGGCTGCCCTGACCTCTGGTGTTTCAGACTAATCCTATTCCCCCAGTCTTTCATTTCCTCTTCAATTCCCCAGCTTGTTAAAATGCCAAGATTGTGCTGATTGACTCCCCTGACCTATGATTTAAGAAATGGAGGCAAAAAAAAGGCAGGATTTCTATTTTATTTTTATTTTACAGCTGAAAAAAGGATCCTGGATCAACATTATTTTCTTAACCTCCCTCACTGCCAAAATCTGTGCCTTACATACAGGCAGTGATAAACACATCTTCTTAAAGTACAGAAGTTAGATTACTGACAGCGTGGACTAGGCAAAAGTCTTTCATTCTGAACTATTGAGAATCTAGAGGTTATAATAACCATCTTGAGGTCTTTAGACTGTTTGAGTCAGTTCACATAAAGTACTTAGAATTACTACAGAGGCACTGATGAGGCAAGTAGCATTGTCCTTCTCCATTCCTTCCTCATCTCCAGTTCTCTGCTACATGCAACAAAATGTTGTGTCCAGCTAATGGACAGCACCCAACGATCTTTTCAATTGATCAATCTGACACAAGGCCAGCTGAAGTTGACTTTCATGAGCATTGCTAAGTGTCTTAGTTAGGTTTCTACTGCTGTAACAAACACCTTGACCAAAAGCAACTTGGAAAGTAAAGGGTTTATTTCATCTTATAACTTATAACCAATCCCTCATGTAGGGAAGTCAGGGCAGGAACCTGGAGTCAGGAACATGAAACAGAGGGCATGGAGGAATGAGAAATACTGCTTCCTGGGCTTGTTCCACATAGCTGGCTCAGTTTTCTTTTTTATACATCCCAGGACCATCTGCCCAGGGATGAGACTTCTCACAGTGGGCTAGACTCTTCCACATAAATCATCAGTCAAGAAAATGTCCTACATACTTGCCTAAAAAAAATGGAGGCGTTTTCTCAACTGAAATTCCTCTTCCAAGATAACTATAGCTGTGTTAACAAAAATCCACACGAGGATACTAAGTTTCATCACTAAATATCTATATTCCCACAGTTGCAAAGCTCCGTATGTCCATCCACATTGGGATATGTATGACCAGACATGGGTGCAAGCTAAGCAAGAAGTTAAGTGTATTAGAGCAAGTTATTCCAAGGAAGATGTATCAAATCCTATGTGTAGCTCATGTAGCAGCCTCTTCTAATACAAACAAGATATTCTACATAATATGATGATGCCCCGAACAAGCACGCTGAGGTGCAAGCTCATGAGCATGGACTAGACAAGATTTTATAATATGATTCTGGGGTTAGCTATGTCTTCATGCCATATATTCACAGCTAAACAGCAAAATAACATGTGGTTGACATTCATTCTGTCACATCTGAAGCTTTTCCAGCCTTCTTTCAATGATCTTCTACCACCTCAACTGTCTTATCCATTGATTAACTTCCGCTCAGGAACTGTTCAATAGTTTCCTCTCCTCTAAAGCACTCTGTATTCTACAATTATACTACACTTATTTGCCCTTATCCTCAGTGTCCCCTCCATGTTATGGGATCACTCCTTTCATGTATAGCAGCAGCATGCCCAAAGCATCAGGGTCGATGTCTGTCTTCCCAGCACTACCACCCCTCTGCTAAATCCCAAAGTAAATACTGAAGGTTGCTTGGCTGAATGAATATAGCTTTTGAGTTTAAATGTTCCTTTAGTAAAAATTCACCACTGAAACTACTCCTCACTAATGACGTCCATTTGTTATAGAAGAAAACTTTTGCTCATAGAGCTAAAATCATCTCCACAAATGTTCACTGAGAGAGAGGGGGTGACAGTTACAAAGACAGACAGATGGACAAAGAGAGGGAGGGAGGGGGAAGAAGAGAGAGAGAGAGAGAGAGAGAGAGAGAGAGAGAGAGAGAGAGAGA
>JADRCD010138778.1:0-26146 GCA_019843815.1 Montemys delectorum | reverse complement strand
AGTGTGATAACACAGTCAGAAAAACAAAAACAAAAACAGACAAAACTCAGACATACCTTCACTCATATACCCAAACCAGAAGAGTAGTAGGTGTCATCTCTGTCCTGGAGACTGGATCTACAATTCTGTCACATCTCACTTTCTGTCTCTCCAAATGTCTGGACCCTAAAACAGAACAGAACAAACAACTCAACAAAAGGGCCAAGCTTCAGAAGCACATTGGCCAGCGATTCTTGTTTTCAATGCTCAAATTTAAGGTAGTTGTAGCATAGGGTCCCTGATGCATCTCAAGTCCACTTGGGAATTGTTCCTTCTAGTGACTATTCCAGACCCCTAACCTATGTCTGAGGACTCCCAGGGATCTCACTTGGGCCTCCACATTTTATGACGTTTGTAAACCCCTGGGAAAAAGACTCTAGACTCAATCTAATTATAAGTGAAAGATTTATTGATTAACTGCTATCAGGATGAACAATCTCTGAGACAAAATGAGATTTAGATGTATGAGGGGTATGAGAAATAATTTTTAAGGGGGAAACCACATAAAGACCTTCAGTGTATAGGCAAGTAAGTATAAACTTTTCTGTTCTGCCAAGTTAAGTGGTTAATGCAACTCCAAACAATCTTTAGGTATCTGTTTAAGCAAGTTATAGAAGGAAAAAAGCAACTAGTCATATCACAACAAATCTACAGTCACTGCTGTCCATTTTTGCATGGGGATCACCGAATCACGGTTACTTGAAACTTATCTTCCAGGGACTGGAATCAGAGACCAATGTCTGGTAGGTACCAAGATGGATACCTAGCATAAAATGGAGCCAGAACACTTATTTCATTTCTCATCGTTTGTCCTCCAGTGACTGTAGCTGGATGTCATGCTTCATTCCCTGTGGGTATACAGTAATGGTTTTGTTTTTTCCCTTGTCTTTATGTATGCATGAAATCAAAGGCTCAGCTTTTAACCAGTTATTTCTAGACAATTGATGTGGGTATGTGCAGTGCCTCTCTCTCATTGCCTCTTTCTGTTTGTCTCTCTGTCTCTGTCTCTGTCTCTGTCTCTGTCTCTGTCTCTGTCTCTGTCTCTGTCTCTCTCTCTCTCTCTCTCTCTCTCTCTCTCTCTCTGTGTGTGTGTGTGTGTGTGTGTGTGTGTGTGTGTGTATGTGTGTGAAGAGCCAGAATTAGTTATCTTTCCTCATCACATGGTACCAGTAATGTAATAATGATTCATTGTTAGAAGAGAAGAATATAATAGGGATCAGACTTGCTCATAAGTGCAGTCTTTTGATGATAATTATAGCAGAAACAATATAAATTAGAATAAAAGCTGTATACAAAATGTGTTTGAATATATGAGAAGGAACAGTTAATCATAAACACTGTTGCAAATGTTTGCTTGACTAAACAGCGTTTGAAAGCTGGTACATCTTTTTTCACATTTCTTATATTACTGTGACCTGTACTGTTTTTAGACTGACCTTACACAGCTGATAAGAATGAAGAAACAACAGCACACATACATAAAAGCTGGGATTGGGTGTGTCATGCACTCTGTGAGAAACACTACCAGCAGCCTGCTACTGCCAGCACAATTGTGAGCATCACAGGGACCTGGGAAAGAGAGTCACGGTAGACAGATACACAAGACTCCAAGTTTACTTCAAACATAAACAATCTTTTATTTTTCCACTTCTGTTTATATATTGTTTGGGCAGCTGTGAGAGAGCACTGCCAGCTAAGTTAGATTAAACAGTATCTTTGATTCAGTATCTGAGATTTTTCTTTCCCTGTCCTTGTGACCTTGTTTTGCCATAGAGGGTGTTCTGTGTAGGCTTTAGCCTGTAGTTTTTTTTGCATTTATGAAGCTACACATGAGTCAGAGTTTGTGTGTTATGGAACTACGGGCCCTCTGGACTGTAGAAACTCAGCACAATTATTGTATAGCATGAACGAGGAGGTGGATTGGCTAATCTGGGTAGGGTAGGAGGTCTGCATAGGGGAGCAGTTTCAGGTTGTAGTCATCTGGGAGGAGGAACTTCCAGACGATGATTTCTGCACACATTGTCAGCATCCTTATTCTAACTAGGCAAAAGCTTTGCCATTCTTCTGAGCCTGTTTCTGGAAAAGCTTGCCATTCTCATTAATTTGAGGCATTGAGGCCCTTAACATGGCTGTGCTCATATCAATAATATACATTCATTAACGACATCATCTGTTCTCACAATATTTTCTACAATATCAAAATTCTTAACTGATTTCTCAGTACTCTAGTTATTCAGTTTCAAAAGCTAATGTCTTTTGCATAAATTCTGGATGAAGTAGCCTTATGAACTTGTCCAGATGACTTTTGCTACAAATTCAATGTCAGTTTTTAACAAGTACATTGCTGTTGTTAGACCCAAAGCATTTCTGCTGGTAAGGGAATGTAGCTATAAACAATAATTAAGATCACCCTTGCAGTTCTTGCTCTGTGGAGTTTTCAGCCATGTAGCCTCTCTTTTGTGTGTCTTTTATATGCAAATTATTGTTGAATATCACTTGTGGCTTGTCACTAGCATGTCATTTGTGGATCATCACTAGCATATCTTCCCCTCATCAGAAGCCTTTTATTTTTAGTAAACAGAAGCTGGTCAAATTCTGAGTCCTATATTACCTTCAAATCTGGCTTTGATTGTAACAGACGCTTATATTTTTACTTGGCATGTTTATTTTATTCGACACAACTATACATATTTATGGATGTATAGTGGTCCTTACATATATGTCCACAAATTAGATATTTAGTATGCTCATCTCCTTGGATTCCTATAATTTTTATGTTATGAGAAAATTCAAAATTCTTTTTCCACTTATTTTGAAGTCTACAATCTAATGATATTAACTACAGTGTATACAACATCAAAATTTATTCTTTTTACCTAATTGTGATATTTCACTTGTTGACAGAATCTCTATATTCTGGTTTCATTTTGGAATGAGTATGTTTTTTATCTTCTATCAAATAAATTTTATTGCTCCTGTTCTGATCTTCAAATCTACCAGGAAAGAGGCTGGGCGGTGGTGGCACACACCTTTAATCCCACCACTTGGGAGGCAGAGGCAGGAGGATTTCTGAGTTTGAGGCCAGCCTGGTCTACAGAGTGAGTTCCAGGATAGCCAGGGCTACACAGAGAAACCCTGTCTCAAAAAACTGAACAAAAAAAAAATAAAAAAAATAAAAAAATAATAAAAAAAATCTACCAGGAAAGACCAAAGACTTAATTCAAATTTACACTAAAATTAAATGAATATATTTTTACTAAGGGCTTCTTGGAAATGGTTTTAGGTTTCTTTTTTCCAAGTTAGGGTCTAGCTCTTCCCCTAAAACAATACCATCAGAACCTCCATTTCGGGGCTGGCTTTGTTGCTTAGCCTGACTCTGGAGCTTCCATATAGCAGTCCCTAAAGCTTGCACAGTGTCCCAAATGCTTCTGTACCCTCATTTGCAATATTTTCCTGTTCTCCAGATTCCTGGACAATACTATCACCAATGTGACTCTGAAAGCTCTACCACAGTCTGTGTCTGTACATGTTAAAGAGTGAACAAGGGTTAAAAATTTGTTTTCAGATGCTATAAAGTTGTTGAGAATCCTATTGCTTTGACTTTTTAGGATCACCTATATAAGTGTTGTTGGCCAAGGAGGCCCTCAACTCCCACCCCCACCCCAAATAAAGGCTACTACCATCTGTGGTGGATTGAATATGCTTGGCCCAGAGAGTGGCATTATTAGGTGTGTCCTTATTGAAATAGATGTGGGCTTATCGGTGGAAGTATGTCACTGTGGTGGTGGGCTTTGAGACCCTCCTCCCAGCTGCCTGAAAACAGTCTGCTCCTGGCCTCCTTTCAATGAAGAACTCTCAGCTTCTCCAGTTCCATGCCTGCCTGGACACTGGAATGATCCTGTCTTGATGATTATGGACTAGACTTCTGAACCTGTAAGCCAGCCCAAATTAAATGTTGCCCTTTATAAGAGTTGCCTTGGTCTTTGGTATCTCTTCACAGCAACAAAACCCTAACTAAAAGAGAACTTGGTACCAGGATTTGGTATTGCTGTGATAGGCCTGACCTAGCTTTTGTTTGGTGGAATGTGGATTTTGGGACTTTGACAAGCAGTAGGATGGTTTAAATGGGGCTTAATGTGTTATCCTAGTAGGAATTTGGAAGACTTTGTTGCTGAGGGTGATTTGAACTGTGGCACCAGGAAGTAGAATGGAGCTGAATCATATGTTCTAGCAGATAAACAGATTAAGGTAGTAGTGACCTCAAAGCAAGTTCAGGCATGGTGGTACACACCTTCAATCCCAGGAGATAGAGGTAAGCAGATCTCTGAGTTCAAGGCCAGCCTGGTACAGAGCAAGTTCCAAATAGAAAATGCTTAGGTCCAGGTATGGTTGAACACCCTTTAATACCAGCATTCAGGAGACAGAGCCATGAAGATCTCTGAGTTCAAAGGTCAATCTACAGAGCAAGTTCCAGGACAGACAAGTTTAGGCAGTGAAGTAATTAGAAACAGAAAGCTGGTGATAATGTAATAGACTAAGGGAGCCATGTTTCACCTCCAGTAAGCAGCAGAATTTGGCAGCTTTGACCATGTGGCTCTGTCTTTAGAATCAAGAGTAGAAGGAAACTATTATACCAATTGATGCTGGTTAAGTGGAGCTGAGAAATTAGTGGTGATTAAGAAGAGACTAGCATCGCTGAGTTGAAATCTTCTGGGGAAGTATTTTCAGAGAGCACAAAGAGGTTGTGTTCCAGAGATATCCAAGGTTGTGTCTCATGCTTTAGCTGGACTTAGTACTGTGTAAGAATCATCCAGGGGTACTGGTTTTGGAGGCATGAAGGGCTTGTGGAGAGCAGTTGAAGCTTGGCATTATGAGAGGCTAGGGAAAGTCAGTACTGAAGGTGAAGCCTCAGTTGCAGTTAGTGGCCCAGGAATGAAGGGGTCATGTAAAGAAGTTGAGTCTTAGCATCATAATGGAACCTATGAGAGACTATTGCTGAATCCTAGTTATAGTGGAAGACTCTAGAATATTTGAGATGTTAATACCATGGGATGGTCACCAAGAACAGCAACAGCAGTGGAGTGGAGTCAACCAGGACCTGGAGTGCTACAAAGGGCGAAGCTGGAGATGTAACCCAAGCCCTTTCGAGAAGCCTAGAAGATTGTATCTGGATTCCAGATATTGGAGCAAGAATCTGTGAAGTTGAGCTTGCCTTGGTCACCCCGAGATGTTCTTAGAGATGCCAGAGCCCTGGGATACCTGCCAAGAAAATCTGTTAACAGGGAGTGGAAGAAACCAGCCCAGAAGAAAAATGTTTGTTTTAGTCAACATAGATGAAAGGAGTTGGAGATATGACGATCCCCTTTACATCAGACATGGTAATGCAGAATTTGGAGTTTGCCCAGCAGTTTTTTGGTTTTGCTTTGATCCAGTACTTCCACACTATGACATTTTGGAATGGTAATGTATGCCCTGTTATGTTGGAGGTATGTGATCTGCCTTTTGAATTTTCTTTTATAGGGGATTACAGTTAAGTGACTAGATGAACATCACAAGAGACTTTCAACTTTGGACTTAACATTATTTAGACTGTTATAGACTATCAAGACTTTTGATATTGGACAAAGTTTTTAGCATTATATTATAGCTAGGTATGACCCCCATAGACTCATATGTTTAAACAAACCTGTTGGGGCCAGTGAGTCGAATGTGGTGGATTGAATGTGCTTAGCCCAGGGAACAGCACTATTAAAAGGTGCAGCCTTGTTGGAGGAAGTGTGTCACTGTGGCGGTGGGTTTTGAGACCCTCTTCCTAGTCACATGGGAACCAGTCTTCTGCTTGCCTTCAGAACAAGATGTAGAACTCTCAGCTCCTCCAACACCATTCTTGGTTAGATACTGCTATACTCCTGCCTTGATGATAATAGACTGAACCTCTGAACCTGTAAGCCAGCACTAATTAAATGTTGTCTCTTATAAGAGTTGCCTTGGTCATGGTGTCTGTTCACAGCAATGAAACCATACTAGAGAAGGAATTCTTTCAATGTTACATACTATTTTCTGCAAAATTTAGAAATTTTCACAATTCTGATATTAGATCAGAATCAAACATTAAAATGATATAGTAATTGTACTGCATTATACTAACAATAGTAGATTCTCTTGCCTTTAAACTAGAATTTTAAATAAAAAACTTTTTATACAAAATTTAGTTCAGAGAACATCTAAATTCACAGAGTCCAAAGAATACCAAGGAGAAATGAATAGTCAGCTTGTACTGAACAGAATCTATAGATTCTGTGAGTCTGATTACTTCCTTCAGAGCAGTGCTTCATAGCATTCCTAATAACTCATCAGGAAGGAACATGCTTCAAAGTCCAGAACTGACAGGAGAAGATGATAGCTCTGCAGTAAACTTCACTGACCCACAGGCAGGCACCAGTCTAGGGCATATCATCATACCTCCCTTCCCCCACTTCTCAAGCCTGTCTGACACAAGGATATCACTCCTCTGTGACTGCATAAGATAGGAACCATCTAAAGATAAAATATTTTACTCAAGCCAGGGAAACATGTAGTCTAACTGTGGATCTTCCCCTCTTCCTCATTTCCTCTAAATCCAATTCCCTAGTCTCACCCTCAACTTTGTAGCAGACTATGCGTTGTAGCTTGTCTCCCCTCTATCCATCTCTAGTGAATTGCATAGATCTTGTCCACAACATCTCTCCCCACATGTTCTGTCATCTCAGCCCTGGAATCCATCAGGTATTGCTTGGAATCCCAACATCAACCCTGCCAGAGAAGCAAGTACGCCAGCAAAGCAGGAAGTGGTCTTCAGAGATATTCATACTTCCTCATTTCCTCCATATCCAATCACCCAGTCTCATCCTCAGTTTTGTAGCAGACTACTTGTGGATTCTTCTCACTCTCTGACCCCCGTTTTCTGTCTACCAGTGGAACTACTTAGTACTCCTCTCCTAACATATTCCCATTTTTAAATGTTATCCTGCAAACCTAGAAGTACATTTTATCAGGAGTCCTCAATGCTAACAATTAGAAGTATTCCTTACCAGGTACATATAGCCACCATAACCTCCTAAAAACCAGAGAGAAAACAGAAACCAAGGAAAAACCATATTCAATAAAGACAAGACCAGATATCAGCACCTGGTTACAATCTTCCCAATCCTAGATGCCTAGACTTATTGGCAGACTGGAATAATACCCGAGTTATTGATGGAGACTCTAAAATCTAGAAGGACCTGGGCAGATATTCTACAGACTTTAAGAGACCACAAATGCCAGTCCAGCTTATTATTTTCAGCAAAACTTCCAATCACAATATATGAAGAATATAAGGCATTACATGATAAAATCAAGTTTATGCAATAGCTAGCAACCTATAGAAGGCGCTAGAGGGAAAACACCAACAGAAAGAGGTTAACTTTATCCAAACAAATACAGAATATAAATGATCCCAGACCAGAAAATCAAATGAGGAGACCCCCCCGACACACACATTTCACCACAACCACCACCACCACCAACAAAATGACTACTACTACAACAATTAACAAGAATAAAAGCCATCACACAGTGATATATCTCTCAACATCAATAGTTTTAATTTTCTAATAAAAATGAACAAACTAAAAGGCTGGATATAAAAATAGGATCCATCCTTCTGCTGTATCTAAGATAAGCACTGAACATCAAGCATAAACATCAATTTAGGGTAAAAGGATGGAAAAAAGATAGTACAAGAAAACAAGCCAAAGAAATGAAAGAGAGAAACCATTTTAATGTTTGACAAAATAGATTTCACACCAAAACTAATCAGAAGAGATAGGGATAATATACTACATACTCATCAAAGAAAAAAATCCACCAAGAGGACTCATTATGATTCTTAACATCTTTCATGTGTATGTTAGTAGGTGGCAAAGAAGAGAGATGCTATGTCTACACTCAGTGCTCTGACATATGAACATTAGAATAATTCCCTGAAAAAAGTGAGCCTGAGATGACCAACAGTCTGGCCTCACGCAGGTCTGGGTGAGCTCCCTGGATCAGAAAAAGCTGGAGACTAGAAGAACCCTGCCTGGGACCATAGACCCAAGAAAGGAATGAGCCCGAGATTGACAACTCTCACTTGGATGACAACCCCTACTTAAGTGGCTAGGTGAGGAATGAGCCTGAGATTACTACTAGACTGGTGCTGGAGGGCCTAGACAGGGAGCTAGCCTGAGGTGATGACCAGTTCAGAGCTATATAGGCCTGGGGGGTGCAGATCATGCCCAAGATGACCCCTGCCTGCCATCGTGAAGACAGGCAGAACCGGTGACTCAACGGTAGTGAGGAACAGCCTGATGTGAGTAGCCAGTGATCCCATCTGAGATCATGGTGGGATCCTGGTCTGTGCTGCCACCAAAAGCCATGCCTGGGTTCAAGGTCCTGCAGTAGCAGGGGTCTGTTACCACCAAATGCCCAGCAGATGTTGTGGGTTACCATCCAGAAATATGTTGATATCTGAAGGTTGTGCAGAATTGGCCTCACCCCTCACTTGGGCATTGTGGGAGAGCTGGCCCCTGGGGTCATGAGAGCAGGAGAGCTATTCCTGCTTTTCTCCAGTTGCAGTACACACAAGAGCAGGCCCTGCACCTTACCTGGACAATGCAGTAGACTTCACCCTGGTGGTGGAGGCATGAACCCATGTTAGTCAGCTCTAAGGACGTGAGTGTTGAAAAGCTGGCCCTGTCACTTGTCTGCCATGTGTTGACATGCACTTGAGAGAAATGTGTGCTCCTTCCCACCTACAGCAGGCAGAAGAGGTGGCTTTGTGGTCATCAGAGCAGTAGAACTGTCCCTGCCCTCACCTGGGGCAGCACTTGGGAGAGAAGTGCTGCACCTCTCCTGGGCAGTACAGTAGAGCTGGTCCTGGATGTGGGGGTTGCAGGTGAGCTGTCCCCAAGGGTATGAGTGTGGAAGAGCTGGCCCTGCCTTTTGTCTGCTGTGTCATGACATTGTTGAGGGAGAGATACTCTCTTCTCCCTTTGATCCTCATCACTGGCAGTGGGAGGGAGAGTTGATGGGTCATAGGAAGAGGAGAGCTGCCCCGCTCATCATCTGCTGGGGTACTTGGGAGAACAGGCCCTGAACCTCACTCGAGAAGCACAGTAGAGCTGGGCCTAGATGTGGAGGTTGTAGGTGATCCAGCCCCAAGGGCAGGAGTACAGAAGAGCAGGCTTTGTCTCTTGTCTGCTTTATGGTGGTGCACATGAGGGAGAGACACCCTCCTTTCCTCTTTTTTCCCTTGCCATCCTTGCCATTGGCAGGAGAGCTCGCCTAAGGTCATGTAAATGGGAGAACCTGTTATGTCCCTCCCTATAACACTTGGGAGAGTGGGCCCTATACCTTTTCTGGGTAGCAGGATAGCACTAGTCCTGGTTGTAAAGGCTGCTGGTGAGCCAGCTGTGAGCACATGGGTGTGGAAGAGCTGGCTGGCTGACCAGCTCAGATAACTCTCCTGCTCTTGAATGATCTCCTCTGCTGTCTTATTGCTCTAGCTAAGACTTCAAAGTTTCTGTTGGTCCACCCTAACATTCATCCCATTGATGAACTGTTGGTGTGCATGGAGTGGCCAGACCTACAGATATAAAACTACAGAATTTCTTTGACAAAGGGCAACAGCAGGATATCTGAAAGGAGTGAGAGTGAGGTTCTACTATTGAAAGAGTAGCAGACACCAGAGGCCTCAGACCAGATGAACCAGTCATTGCAATGGACATTTGCCAGCAAAGAGTTATGGACAAAAGGGTATACTGTGGAATAAACTGTGACATACCACAGCTTCTATAATGAGATTGTTTTCTCTGTTGTGGAGGACATTGCAAGTCTAGAGGGTGGGTACGGGGGGATGATTGGGATAGGGTACATGATGTGAAACTCACACACATGCAAAACAATAAAAAGTTAAAAAAGGTTTCAACACCTGTTCATAATAAAAGTCTTGGAAAGATTAGGGATATAAAGGATATGCCTAAACATGATAAAGGCAGTTTATAGCAAGCTCACAGTCAATGTCAACTAAACTGGAGAGAAACTCAAAGTAATTTCACTAAGATCAGGAACAAGGCAAAATTCTATACACTCTCTCTCCATAACTATTCAGTATAATACTTGAAGTCTTAGCTAGAGCAATAAGGCAATAGAAGGAGATCGTGTGGAAACCAATTGGGAAGGAAAGAGTCAATACATCTTTATTTGTAGAAGACATGATAGGATATATAAGTGACCCTAAGAATTCCACCAGAAAATTTCTACAGCTCATAAATTCTCTCAGCAAAGTGGCTGGATAAAAAATTAACTCATAGAAATCAGTAGCCCTCCCACAAACAAATAAAAAATGGTCTGAGAAAGAATTCAAGGAAATAACACTTTTCAAAATAGCACCAAATAATATAAAATATCTTGTGGTAACTCTAACCAAGCAAGTGAAAGACTTGAGTGATAAAATATTAATGACAATGAAAAGAGAATTTGAAAATATGAGAAGATAAGAGAGATTTCCAGTGCTCATGAATCTATAGGATTAATGATGTAAAAATACCCATCCTACCAAAAGCAATAGATTCTGTGCTATCTCCATCTACAATCCAAGAAAATACTTCCCAAATTGCAAAAGGTTCATTTTCAGTTACATTTGGAAACAGAAATCCCAGGATAGCTAAAACAAACCTGAATAATAAAAAACCTGCTGGAGATATCATTATGCCTGATTTCAAGTTGTACTATAGAGATATAGTAATAAAATGCCATAGTATTGGCACAAATTGAAGATCCAGACATAAATCCAAATACAGATACTTTAATTTTGACAAAGAACCTAGAAATACACACTAGTGCCAGGAGCCATCAAGCAGAAGCTAAAAAACTAGCAGATGATCTTGAAATGGTTTCACCATGGACTATTAAAGTTAATGATGGAATTGCTTCTTTAAGCAAGGCTGAGAATAGTTTCATTTTAGCAAAGATTCCTGCTATTAATATGCTTTTCCTGTTTTTATTAAATATATATGTAACAATCACTGGGTATTAGCCCACCTTTTTGAGTAGATCTATGCAGAATGAAGATATACTGTCATATAGTGATGCTATATAGACAAATAGATGATTTCTTAGTTCTAATGAGGATCTTGTACTAATTCCTAAAATTGTGTTAGTAATTATTAAGCTCTCTTATAATAGGGATGCTTTTAAGTAATTTCTGATGTCAAAACTGCATTGAGAACTCTGTCAGTCTTCAAGTGTCAGGAGTTAATTTCTTCTGAGATAGCAAGAAGACATCTATGACTTAGAGAACATTCTAAGAGGTTGTAGAACAAGTAAAGGTCATAAAAAGGGAACTAAGGATTTACTATAGGTACAAGGACATAGAATAAAATAATAACTGGGTTTAACTGTACAAAGCTTCACTTATAACTTTGTCACAAAAGTCATGGTTTTTAACTTTCTATGAACCTGCTGAGCTTGTGACAGATAAGGAATGTTTGACCAAATAATTACTCTTAATGGATATGCATGTAAACATTCTCATGTAAACTTTTTATTCAGTTTATGCTTTGAATTTATGTGTAAACTTGTGGTGAACTTCTTACCATGTGATCATGTATTCTGAAAGATGTATAAGTTGCTGAGGACAGAGAGAGAGGAAGAAACTTTTTAGATAGAACTGAACTCAAGAAGAACTTAGAAGTGAAGGCATAGCATTGGGAGCTGTGGTGATGAGAGTAAGAACATGACTGTGACGTCAGAACAGGAGGAAAGAGCAAGATGAGGAGAAGAAGAAAGCAGAGAACTTTTTAGAGGACAAGAAAGAACTTTCTTAGAGAACTTTTTTGGAGAACCTTTTAGAAAGAACTTTTGTAGACAATTTTTGGAGAACTGAAGAACTTAGAAGTAAAGGCTAACGTCACTTTTCAAAGCATCCCTTTTTCTTCTTGTGACTTCAGCTATCAGGCTGCTGCCTTATTTAATCCTCTGCCTTCAGGCTATAGATGTTAATTGCCTAAGCAAGGGGTTTTTAACCCTCAGAATGAACAGGAAAAGATTTTAGGACCTTTTCGGAACTATCAACAATCATTTAGTATAACTAGCGAGCTAGAATCTCTGGAGACCATCAGTCTTTAAAGTTACACTTTCATCTAACTGTGTTGTACTTTAACCCATTCCAGGTTGGAAGGCACACTAGGAAAAAAAATACCAACTTGAACAAATAGTGCTGGTCAAACTCTTTGACTACATGTAGAAGTATCCAAATAGATTCATATTTATTATGGCTGCAAAAAGTCACAAGGACCTCAACATACACTGAATATAATAAAAGAGAACGTGGGAAATAATTTTGAACTAATCAGCACAGGAAAAGTTTTTCAGGACAGGACAACAGTGGCACAGGAAAAATTAATGAATGTAACCTTATGAAACTGAAATGCTTCTGTATGGCATAGGACACTGTAATTTGGATGAACCAACAGGCTACAAAGATTTCTACTATATACACATTGGCTAGAGGGTTAAGACCTCAAATACATGAAGAATTCAAAAACTGGACATCAAGAAATCAAATACCTGAATTTAAATTGGCGTACAGATGTAAACAGAGAATTCACAAAAGAGGAAACTCAAATGCCCGAGAAACACTTAAAGATATGTCCAACATCCTTAGCCATTAGGGAAATGCAAATCCAATCTAGTTTGATATTTCATCTCACAACTATCAGAATTGCTAAGATCAATAAAACAAGTGATACCTCCTGATGTGGAATACGTTTGCTGCTGGGAGTGAAAACTTGTACAGCCACTACAGAAATCAGTTTGGAGTTTCCCCAGGAAGATGTCACCCAGTATACTTCATGACCCAGCTATACCACTCTTGGTCATATACCCAAAGGATGGAGCATCCTAGCACAGAGACATTGGCTCAACCGTATTCATTGCAGCTTTCTTCATAATGGCCTTAAACTGGAAGCAACCTAGATTTCCTTTAACAGAAGGATAAATGAGTAAAGAAAACATGATACATTCGCACAGTGGAGTATTACTCAGAAGTTAACAAAAATAAAATGAATGGAGCTAGAAAAAAAGCATCCTGACCCAGACCCTGACTCAGACCCAGAAGGAAAAAACATGGTATCAATTCACTTATAAGTAGACTTTAGCTGTAAAATCAATGATAACCATGCTACAATCTGTGGAACCACAGAGGTTAGGTATAGAGTAACCTAACCTATAGGAGGACAGACCGATAGATAGTTACAGGTGGATTAGAACACCTGCAACAGGAGGGTCAAGTGTGGGGAAGAAGAGAAGAGAGGGGTGTGGGATGGTATATGGGAAGGAAGCCAATTAAGGCCAATTTGATGGGTAGTATGGAAAAATAATATAGTAGAAAGATCCTAGAATATACACATATATAGAGGGTATTTTGCCTGAATGTATGTCTGTACACCATGTGCATACCTGATACCTACCATGAGAGGTTCTAAAAAATTAAATCAGCAAATAACAGGGGAGTCAAAGCCCCTCCTAGACATCTAGTGTTACCAAATGAAGCTCCCAACCCTGGGACTGCATTACATCTAGTTGAGATGTTGGCCAAAGGGGTCTCTGTGGAGCCCTCAAACAACCTAAGCTTTGCTAAAAATATATGTTGCTCTCCAGAAGTTGACTACAAGGCACCATTGCCAAAGAACATCTATACAATTCATGGAGAAACCAAGTTGGTTAATAAAGCCCTAACCCTTACATGCTAGCATGCTTGGGTGCAGGATGTATTCCGCATGCTACCAAAGGAGACATGTAAAACACCAACCCAGCTGCAAACCCTTAGATCTACAAGGCTGTTCTGCTTACAAGATATGCTTGTGCAATGGTGTTACAAAGCTTGTGACGGTAACCAACCAATATCTGATCCGTTATAAGACCCATTCCACAAGACGGAAAACAACTCTGGATCTTCTTGGATGTCTAAGAACTTGAGAATTTGAGATTAGATCGTCTGGGGCCCTAGCATAAAACCAAATACTGTTGTTCTAAACCAAACAAAAAGAACAAAAAATTGACTCCTATTGACATTATGCTATACTCATAATTCAGTGCCTTGCTTAGCCACCATCACAGAAGCTTTCATTTCAGAGACCCACTGCCAAACTTGGTGCAGAGAGTGAGAGACCTTGGAATACCCACCCATAAACAGGGTATCTCTATCACCCCCACCCCCATCCCTGCCCCAGGGCTCAGGGAACCCTGTGGAAGAGGAGGTGGAAAGAGTGTAAGAGTCATATGAGATTGAAGACATCAAGAAAAGAAGGTATGATTGAAGCACATATGAACTCACAAAGACTTGAGGCAGCATGCATCGGTACCAAATGAGATCCTAGAGCTGCACGTTAAAATGGACACATGATCCTAGTCCTAAGCTATCTCCACCAGATAACCATTTGCAAATGAAAATTTTGTTTTCTTCAGAGGAGTCTCACTGGGGAAAATACCCTTTTAATTTCTTTTTCACTGTACAGAGGTCCTTTGTGCATATATTATGGCTTTTAAATATCAGTGCCAAGCCAGAGTAACCTGATTATGGTCAGGGAGAAATGAAAACCAGGCTAGGATGAAGGAGTCTTAGCAAAACTGAGGCTGAGACAAGTTGATTGCCAGCAATCAGACTTTTTATACCTTTGTCAGAAACAAAATGTATTTGTGGTTGCTAGGATAAAAAAACAATTGTAGTTTCTACTATACAATGACATTTACAAACTATATGGAGTACAAAAGATTAATGTCTGAGACCAGCTGTCCTGTCAAGCCTCTGTATGCTTCACTGACTTTGAGGGAACATAGATACAGAAGTGACCTGAATGCTTCACTGCTGAGAAGAGGGCCCTGATTTCTTAGGAACTGAAAGGCATACAGTGCCCCAGGAGCCATAGGGCACTCATGATGTATACCTCTTAAGGCAGCCAGACCAAGCCAACTCTCTGATTCCTGGCAATGGCTTCCAGTTTGGTGTTTTTGTGGCCTTAGTGAGTGTGGAAATAAGTGGGTCTCTGTATTTATATCTGTTTCATGTGCCTTTTCTTGGGCTCTTATTTTCCTCTGTTTGTTTTGTACTACTCCAAACTAATAGTTGTGGTTTTATTTTATCTTATCTTTTATTTTGTTATTATGCCTTAGAAACTTGTTTGTTTCTTAATGGAAGATAGGGAGTGATAAAAGAGTGGCTGGTGTAAACTAGAAGTAGAGGAAGGGGAAACCATAATCACAATGTATTATGTGAGAAGAAATTGTTCTTAATTAAAGGGAAAAGAAAGATGGAGTCTTTCACTAAGGAAAGTCGCTCCTCCTCCTCTTCTCCCTCTTCTCCATCATCCTCTCCCCCTCCTCCTCATCCCCTTCTCTCTTCATTCTTCCTCTTTTTTTGACTCATCTAACCATACCTCTTCCTTCTTTCCATTCTCTCTTCTGTTTTCCTCCACTTCCTCCTCCTATCTTCTTCTTCCTTTACCTCCCCTTTTTCCTGTTACCCACCTTCCTCCTCCTCCTTTCTTCTCTCCTTCCAGGGTGAACTTTCTGTTTTAGCTACAAAAGGATGTTGTGATTAACATTCACTAAACCACCTATTAGATGGGGTAGCAATATGAATTTTAATAAGGAATAAATAGTTCCACTTTCAGTAATTTATTATAAATCTATCACTTTTTATACAAGTTAATATAAGAATACATTGCTGCTTTTGATATAAGAAAAACCCATAGAGATTTTAGCATTATATTTATGCATAAGAAAAGACATTTCAAAATATCATCTCACTCCTCACTGAAGTGATGACATTTATCAATTGAAGTAGGCTTTATTAAATTGTGTTCTTTATTAATCCACTGTTAGATCTTGCTTAATGTAGTTAAGAAGTACAATTCAAATTAATTTCAGTACACCCTGTGTATTTCAGAAGGGGAAGCACACCATGAGAAAAGGGCTTGAAGAAATGGCATTTGTTTTGAGACATGAATATTAAGAAGATTCTAATCACAATAATAACATTGATAGAGAGTCTCCAGAATGCAGACACTCCTGGGAATTACCTAACCCAGGAGAGACAGGGAGAAGTATATTTCTGAATTTATTGGATATGCATAAAGTAAACAGAGGTGGAGCCACAGCAAGGAGTCAATGGCACTTTAATTTTTTTTTATTCTTTGGCAATTTCACACATGCATATTGTTGAATCATTTTCATCTTGTCTTAATTCTCTTGTCTGGTTAGTACCTATGGAATGTTCTTGAGGAAAGTGAATTCCAACTGATAAAAGCAGATACTACAGGTTTGATGTTGAATTAACACAGGCCTAGAATCAAGAAGAGGCTTGAGTCATATTACTAACAAATGGAGTAGCACTGAGATACTCTTTTAGGTCACTCAGGGATTGTTAAGAAAAAATATTTTAGGAAAGATGAGGATATGTGTATAATTTACTCTCCAAATGATGACACTTTAAACTAAAATGAAGCAATTATTACTAAGTCAGGATGAATGGTATAAATCAGGACTCTCTTTGTCCCAGATTTAAGGAAAAAGAACTGCATGTTTGGGTCTTATTAAATATATGGGGAGAAGGGGTGTTTATTAAGAAGGCAGGAAACTTGTAGCTTGATGAAACTTGGAGGAGAAGCTGGACATTCCCTTCTAGAAGCCCTGCTGCAGAGGCAGACATATGTGCATTCTCTGGCAAGGTCCCAATTACAGGGTTGGGTTTGGAGGTTTAGAGTGCACTGCCGACAGTGTATATTCCTGATATACTTGGGGTTTTCCTCTTAATGTGCTAAATTAGCTGGGCCACACTTTACAGCTTTATATTCTGAATTTAATAAAAAAGAATCAGTAGCAATGTTACTTCCTAAGGAATGATAAGAAAGAGATTATGAATAAGTATATCAAAATATATTGCTTTCTCGTGCTTATTCCTTTGTAATATTGTTTGTTGGCTTGTCAATTCAAAATTGGAAATGAGAAATATACACAGTGACTAAGTTTGATTTTCTTTCTTTTTTCTAAGGAACTCCAATGATATTTGGAAATGTCAAAATGAGCATTAGCATTTAGAATTTCAAGAATATGTACTCTTTTAAGACAGTTAAAAAATGTGTGTTCAATAAAAACCAGTTCTAAATCCTTACACTTCACTTTAAGCTGAGGACATACATTCAAGGTGGATGACAAGTATTGTGTAGTAGCAATGGCTTCTTAGCATTTCTTAAGAAGTAATATTGCTAATGATTCTTTTTCATAGAATTTGGAATATAAAACTTACAAGCTCAGGTGTTCTAGGACTACCACTTAGCTGCAGTTCCAGACTGTAGACATAAGAATCTTAATTCCTGTATTTAAAAGTATCTCAGTGTAAGTTTTGACCTTCCATGCTGTCTTTGAACATCAAATTGCCATGTGCACATATTTAAATAGTACATTTTAACCATTGCCACTAACATGAAGCAATGTGTGCACATGGGAAAGTAAGTAATTATAGACCATATCTTAGGATTTTATTACTGTGAACAGAAACCATGACCAGGGCAACTCTTATAAGAATGACATTTAATTGTGGTTTACTTAACATGTTCAGAGGTTCAGCCCATTACCATCAAGGCAGGAGCATGACAGCATTCAGGCAAATGTGGGGATAGAAGAGCTGAGAGTTCCACCTCTTGTTCCTAAGGCAGCTAGATAGCAGATGGCAGGCTTCTAGGCAGCTAGGAAGAGGTTATTAAAGCTCACACTCAAGGTGACACACCTAATCCAACAAGGGCACACCTACTCCAACAAGGCTACACCTCCCAACAGTGCCACTCCCTTGGCCAAGCATATTCAAGCCACCACAGACCACAATGTGGGAAGTTATTTTATTTTTCAATATCTATAAAAGATTGTAGCAGAAATACATATGACTAATTTGCTAAAAAGTTCACTTTAACAAACAAAATAATAATTAATGTGATAGTGTCAAAACTAATGTATTGAGTAGGTTATTAAAGCATTAGAATCATAAATTTTAATGACAAAATAATAATGTATTACCAAAATGTGTTTGCAAAGCTCAGTTGCAACAACATTTGCATAATATAATTTATGTAATCATAATGAAGTGCATACTTTATGGCATTGTCATAAAATTAAGGATGAAATCACTACATTTTATGAAAAATAGATGAATTCTTTTTAGATGAACTTCAATTCTTATCTCAAATGCCATAATTTGTCCCATAAGTCTTTTCAAGTTACTTTCCTATCTCTGTATTTTTGCTGCAATATTAGCTTCTTGTCTCTAATAGATTTGTAAAAATGTATTTCATTGTCAAGTATGATAATTTAAAAAAAACTCTAAGGATCACTTTGTACTGAACAATCTCCTTGATATTTATTGTGTAATATTTGTTTCACATACTTAAAACTTGATAAAAATTAATGTTTCTCTATAGCTTTTACAAACATCAGAAAAACTTGTAGAATGTTTTCAGTCACTCAGTGTTCTCCTTCACCTAGATCTTTGATTACATGGTTATCTAGAGCAGAAAGGATTTATTTTGCCAACACTAGAAAAAAGGTGAAATATTCTACATTGTTACAAGGATATGATGGAAGAAAATTAGTACCATGAAGGGCAGCCTGGCTCCTGGTTGAGCTAAGGCTAGAAACCCCAGTGACCCTAAAGGGATCCTAAAGGCAGGCATTAAAGGCAGGCGTTTTGCCTGGTTCCTGGACACTAAGCTCCTGACACTAGGCCATAGCCCTCCATAGATTTGTGGCCATCAGTCACATAGGGCAACACCCCAAGACTCTACACAGATAGAGGATGTGACCTGTAGCCTAAAGACAGAGCTTATTTTAATGCGGTACCTAAAGGCCTGGAAGCTCGGTCAATAAATTCTCCTTCCCAGACACTCCTCCCTGCAAAAGGTATGTAACCTCAGGCACACCCTGGGTATGGTTTTATTCATCTATCTTCCGCCATGACAATAAATGCTTTAAAACCATGAACTGTCTCTTTTCACTGGGATCCACTGTGGGGAGCCATAGAGAAGGCCTTTGCCTATAGAGCCACTGTCTAATCTTCCATACAAAGACTCTCAGCACCCCCAGCCATGGACACCATCAAGACCAAGCTCAAACTCACCACCACCACCAAGCCAATGACTCTCCCCCAGCTCCATTCTTTTCCCCCTTGGCCCCTGGCTAGATCTAGCCTACTGGCACCCACTTTGTTCTCAGCGCTTCTGTGGTGTCCAATGGCACCTGGGTGCCCAAGAGGCTGAGAACCAGATGGCCCTGGCCTCCCTGAAGGCCCAGGAACCCCTGTGCCATCTCTGGCTGTCCTGCATCTCAGACTGTGCTCCCCCACCCCATGGAGTGGTGTCCTGGAGCTTCCCCATAGCCCCAAACCAACCAGCACCAGTGTGCTGTAAGTGCAGTCAAACTTCCCTCATCCTGCCTCCCTGAGTGGCCTGAGCCCCGTGGAGGAGCAGATGCAGGACCCCACTAACCCTACACTTGACATCTTATAATATAATGTTATGATAAGAAGTAATCTTGAGAAATCTCTTTTTAAATATTTTTTTTTATTAATCATTTTATTCATTTACATTTCAAATGGTATCCCCTTCCCGGTTACCCCTCCCCAACTCCCCCATCCCATACCCCCTCTCTTCATCCCCTTTGCCTCTATGAGGGTGCTCCTCCACCCGCTCACCCACTCCTGCCTCACTGTTCTAGCATCCCCCTTCCCTGGGGTAACAAGCCTCCATACGACTGAGTGTTTCCTCTCCCATTGATGTCAGAAAAGGCCATCCCCTGCTACGTGTGTATCTGGAGCCATGGATTCCCTCATGTATACTCTTCGGTTGGTTGTGACCTGCCCCAGCCTCAAGCGAATTGAACCAGACCTTGTACTTGCCATAAGCAGCTAGCCCACCTAGGGTGGAGTCTTCTGCCTTAGGTGAGGTCTATTGTTCAGTCAAGTCTGCAACTTCCCTATAGGAGTCACAGCCTGCTGAGCTGCTTCACCTGCCTTCAGGACAAAACAACAAGATGCTAATGAGGCCACAAGATCCTGGCATAGTAGGGGATGGGTCCCCTCCCTATAATTCTCAGACTCTGAAATACACAATGGACCTTGATCGGAATCTTTTGACTTGGTCTCTTATTTCTCTTGCTGCGCTGTCTGGCTTCCCCTATTCCAGGCCCCTGCCTTTCTTTCAGGAACCCGGTTTTGTGTAGCTGCTGGCCAGCTACAGTTGGTGGTTTAGTCTCTGGGAGCTCTGGGTGGTCTGATTAGTTGCTATTGTTCCTCTTATGGGATTGTACTCTCCTTCAGCTCCTTCAGTCCTTTCTCTAGCTCTTCCATTGGGGTTCCCAGTGCTTAGTCCCACATTGGCTGTGAGCATCTGCATCTGTATTGGTCAGGTGCTGGCATCAGCCATAGGGTCTAGGTTTGGTGTCTGCAGATGGGATGGATCCCTAGGTGTGTAAGATTCGGAGAGCCAAGTCTTACACGTCCAGGATGTCGTCCCACTCACAAAGACACAGAGATGGAGATCGCTGCAATCAGCAAGAGGTTTTTAATAATCCAGTATACTGGGGTCATCCCACATTCAGGCAAAGGCGACCCCGAGGAATAAAAGCACACACTTTTTATACCCTTCCAGAACATAGGTTTACAGCATGAGTTGGTTATCTCTCATTGGTGGAGCTCATTGTTCTTTTTTCCATTGACCTTTGTACCCCAGGTGAGGAGGAGATAACTGTTGTACATAGAAGGGACGGGAGAGATCCACCCCCTACTGGGGACGTTTCCTGGAACTGGGCATTACTCACTGAAATTAGGGCATCTTCTAGGGATGGATGTTTGTTCAGTAAACTCTTCTGAAGCTCTCTGTCTTTATTTAGGCTTAATGGACATTCCTAGCTCCTTGGTATTTTTTGTGAGGTGTCCCTGTTTGCTCAATTCTTACAGGTGGGGCAGTCTCTGGATGGCCTTTCTTTAAGTCTCTGTTCCATTTTTTTGTTCCTGTCTTTCCTTTGAATAGGAAGATTTTTGGGTTAACAGTTTTGAGATGGACGGGTGACCCCAACTGAGGGCTGTGTCTATCTACTGGAGGTGGTCTCTATAGGTTCTATCTCCCCTTTGTTGCATATTTTAGCTAAAGTCATCCCTATTGGGTCCTGGGAGCCTCTCTCTTCTCTGGCATCTGGTACTTTCTAGTGGCTATCCCCATATTCCCATCCCTCACTGCTACACTTTCTGTTCAATTTCCTGACCCTCTATACTTCTCTCCAACTCCTTACAATACCTGATCCTGCCTTCCTCTTTTTTCCCTACCTGTCCTCTCTCCCTCCTAGATCCCTCCCTTCCTCTACCTCCTGTGATTATTTTGTTCCCCCTTCTGTGTAGGATTGAAGCACCCACACTTTGGTCTTCCTTCTTCCTATTTTCCATATAGTTTGTGGGTTGTAGTGTGGGTATTCTGAGCTTCTGGGCTAATATCTACTTATCGGTGAGAACATACCATGTGTGTTCTTTGGTGTCTGGGTTACCTCACTCAGGATGATATTTTCTAGTTCCATCCACTTATCTGCAATTTTCATGTTTTTGATAGCAGATAGTTTACATGTTATGATCAAACTTATATACAAGGAACACTAAGAAAGTAACGAGCACAGGTGCAGGTAAACAAGAAAACATCTTAAGTTTTGTTAACTTGTTGCTCATAACCATGCATAAATGCTGAACAACTGACAGCTAATCTAAGGGTCTACTAGAACCATTCAATACCTTCCACAATGGTGTGATTATTGGGGGTGGATGAATAGAGATCTTTTCTATGGAAGACCACAATGAATAGGTATACTTCTGGGTTTTTAGAGAATGCTTCTCATTCTTTGCTAAGTGCCTGTTGTCCAATGAGGCCAACTAGACAACTTCATCGGTGTTGCCTCACGATAGACATCTTCAGTCTGTACACATCTGCCTAAGGCTCTGAATGATTGCCACTCTGGTCCTATTTCTACTATAAATAACTATTATATATATTATATAGCTATCATGGAGGTATAATTAATCAGTTCAGGAGCATCACTATTGTAGTTTGGACCTAAAATGTCCCCAAAGGCCATACTGGGGCTTGGTCCCCAACTGAGAGGAAACTTTATAAAGAGATAGAGTCAACAGGAAAGAAGGAAAGGTCACTAGGAGTTGTGTCCTTCAAGGTGATATTAGGGCCTGGGATGAATTTCTTCTTTTATTTCTTTTTGCATCCTGGCTACTAGGAAGCAAGCAAATGTTCTACACCATATGATTCCATTTTATTCTGCCTCATAATAAGCTCAGAGCTCAATCATTGACATTAGACTGAAACTATGAGCCAACATACGCACTTCCCCTAAAATTGATTTTGTCTTGATTTTTCTAACATATATGTGTAATGACTTTCCCTTTTAACTTCATGTACTTAGAAGAGTAGTTTTATGGTGCTTACATGTGAGGAAGTAGTTGTGTGCACCACAACCAATATCTGCTCAAGCATTCCTGTAAGGAACTAAAGAGGAATATAGCAAGTACAAGACATTCCAGAGGGGCACTGTGGTCTCCCTTCAAGAGTGAAGGGGTAACTTTATTTGAAATGGCATCAATATTACACAATGACTTGAGTTTCCTGTAGCTGATGGGATGTTTGTGGTATTAATAATCTTAGAAGCAAAGATTGGTGGACTGTGCTTAAGAATGTTGTTTATTCTGTTGTTTATATACAGAAAGTTAGGAGTATGGTTATTCTTAGACAGTATAGTCCAGGCTGAGGGGTAAGGCTTACCTCATTTACAGTTGCTGTATTCAGAATTTGATTTGCAAGAACAGATTTAAATAGAGAATATTGTTGAATATCTCTGGCTGATCGAGATAAGGAGAAATAGAGAGAATCCTATCTGTAGACTGAGAATGCAAACAATAATAGAATTAGCAAATGCTTTTTGAGATCTTATATTGTGTTACCACTATTCAATCTGTGTTATTTACAACAAATTCTTTACTGTTCCCATTAATGCAAATCCTGCAATGAGGGATTTGTTGTTGCTGTGGAAAAATATTTTAGAAAACTATTTAGCAAAGGGTGATTTATTTTGGCAAGATGGGTATTCTTGCACCAGATTCTTCTTGCTCTCCTTTACTACATCCCTATTGCTAACATATCGCATGGTAGTTTACACATTCAGGGACCATCTCCCTTAATCTTCTCTAGAAGATTAGTGCATCAAGTCAACAATCAAGACTAATAATCACAGTATTTACCCCATCACCATTTGTAAAGAAATGGGGCCCCGGGTACCAAGGAGAACAGTAATTGTGTTGCACCAGAATTCTGTTAGATGGTTTATCTCTTTATGTTTGTATTGTTATTATTTATTTTGTTTTTGGGACTGAGTTTCCATATACAGTTTCAGTTGGTCTTGAACTCATGGTTCTCCTGTTTTTACTTCCTAAGTCTTGGACTTATAATGATATGCCATCATACTGGACCAATGGAGCTAGAATTCTGCTTTAGGCCAACCCATACCAAAACATGTGACCTGGTCTATCAGGGTACTGTGACTTATACCATTCTTCATATTATTAAACAAGAAATAAGGATTTTTGTCAATGATATTGTCTTTAGATATTATAATTACATATTAATCAAGCTTGAAAATTTCATTAAAGGATTTATTAGGTGCCACACTACTTGAAGAGGATGTATTAAAAACTGTATAATTTGAAATACACATGATTTCTAAAAATTCTTGGCTTTAGTACCTCATATTTATAAGACATTCCAATATATGTATGTGTACATGCATGTTTAATACAGTATTTCTATATTGAAATATTAGTTCTGTCTTATATCATAGTAACTGTCTTAAACCTTTACATAATAAGTAGGAATATAGACAAACAGGAAGGCTAGTTCTTCAGAAATAGAAGGCCTTGATCTTCTCCCAAGCATTATAGTATATCGAACTCTCTCCAGTGAGAGTGTTCATTTGGTTTTTAAGTATTTTGTAGCTATTTATAGGGAAAAATCAGTCTGTAGTTCTCTTGTTTTCTAGAATCTTTGTGTGGTTTGGGTATCTGGGTGACTACGACCTCATAAAATGAATATGGCAATATTCCTTCTGTTTCTATTTTGTAGAATAATGAGTAACTCTTCTTTGAAAGTCTTATAGAAATCTGTCCCTGATGTAGCATTTTCTCTGTCCAATCACATTAGGGCAGTGACAGGCCTGTGATTAGACAGGAATAGAGAGGTGGAGCTAGAGTTAGAGGAGGAAAAAGGTCAGGAGCAGGAGGAAGAGGAGGGTCAGGAGCAGAAGAGTTAGAAGTCATCATGGAGACAGACAATGAGGACAAACCAGACCCCACGAGGTTATACAACCAAGCAAAGGTACTTACAAAATAGATTAATTGGGTTAGAATGTTGTCTTTATTATTTGGTTCCGAAATTATTGTATTGGCATCTTGTAAATTGTGATTTTATTATTATATAAATCTGATTGGATATTAAGGCCTTAAGAGTCATGCTTTACTTACCAGATAATAGGTGCTATTTAGGTGAATGATTGTGGGAGTGTGTAAAGAGTTGCATGCGAGCGAGATTTAGCTTGCTGGGAGAAAAAAACAAAAACTTACTGAAGCTTAATACTGAGTCTCAAAAACCTGGCCGGTGGGAAAGCGAGTTTGCGGGGTGGATTCATTTTATATAATTCCTGCAATATGTCCCTGGTTTGTTTTTGTTTTTATTTTTGTTTATGAGACTTTTATTCTATTTCCTTAGGGGCTACAGGTCAATTTAAATTGATATTATTAAATTGTACAACCTTGATTTAACTTTAGTAGATAGTATCTATTGAAAAAAATTATCCATTTCTTTTAGATTTTTCAATTTTGAGGACTACACATTTTTAAATGATGTCTGATGCTATGTTTCCATTTTTGTTGACTGTTTTAAAATTTCGATATTCTCTGTTTTTTAGTTAGTTTGAATAAGGCTTTGTCCATCTTGTTGATTTTCTCAAACAACTAACTCTGTTTTCTTGATTCTTTGTACTGTTCTCTTCTTTTCTTATTCGTTTTTTATTGATCTAACCCTCAGTTTAATTACTTCCTAACATCTACCTCTTGGGTGTGTTTCTTTTTGCTCTAGAGCTCTCAGTTGTGTTGTTAAGTTTCTAGTATGAGATCTCGCCATTGTTTTTCAAATGTAGGCACTTAGTGCTAAGAATGTCCCTCAGTTTGGGTAAGTTGTGTATTTATTTTCATTGAATTCTAGAAAGTCTTTTATTTTTTTCTTGACCCAGATTTCATTCAGCAGGCAGTTGTTTAGTTTCCATGGGTTTGAGGCTTTCTGTTGTTCATTTGCTTTTGAAATTAGGGTTTAGTCCATGGTGGTCTGATGGAATATAGGGAGTAATTTCAATTTTCTTATATCTATTGAGACTTGATTAGTGACCAAGTCAATTTTAGAGAATGTTCATTGAAGTGCTGAGAATTATGCGAATTCTTTTGTGTTTGGGTGAGATGTTGTATAGATATCTGTTAAGTCCATTTGATTTATAATGTCTATTAGGTCCAGTAATTCTGTGTCTAATTTTTGGCTCAATGATCTGTCCATTCGTGAGAGTGGGGTATTGAAGTCACCCACTAACAATGTGTGACGGTTAACCTGTGATTTAAGCTTTAGTAATGTTTCTCTTATAAACATGGTTGCTTATGTTTGGTGCACAGATGTTAAGAACTGAATAATCATATTGGTGGATTTTTCCTTTGATTAGTATAAAGTGTCCTTCCCTGTTCTTTTGCTTAATGTTGGTTTGGTCTATTTTGTTAGATTCTAAAGTGGCTACACCAGCTTGTTTCTTAGGTCCATTTGCTTGGAAAATCTTTTTTTTAACTCTTTACTCTGACTTAATGTCCATCCTTAATGTTGAGGTGTATGCTTTGTATAGAGCAGAAAGATGGATCCTGTCT
>JADRCD010138774.1:0-28418 GCA_019843815.1 Montemys delectorum | reverse complement strand
GATAGATAGATAGATAGATAGATAGATGATAGATAGATAGATAGATAGATAAATAGATAGATAGATGATAGAGGTCCAGATGATTTATAGAAGTCACACACATATCAATACACATGAGTAACTGTTTACTTTTTAAATGTTATTTTATTCTCCTATACAGTACATCCCAACGTCAGCTTCACTTTCCCTCCTCTACTTCCAATATACTTACCAACTCCTCTTTCCCTCAGATCTACTGCTTTACTGTTTCACCTCAGAAAAGAGCATGTCTCCCACAGATACCAACCAAACTGGCATCACATTAAAACTAGGTATATAACATCATATCAAGACTGAACAAGGCAACTCAATGAGAGGCAATTGTCCCACTAGGAAACAATCTAATAGGAGACAAAAGAGTCAGAGGAACCTATCAATCCCATCATAAGGAGTCTAACGAAAACCCCAAGGCAAAGAATCACAGCCTGTTTAATCCTTAAGTTCACTTAAAAATTAGAATATAAAGATTTATACCCAATTTTGACTGTGTTTAATTTGTGAACTAGAGGAATTTCATTATTGCATAGCTCTTGTTCCAATTAGAATTGCAAAAAGGCCAAAAACATTCAGCTTATTAAGACCCAGCTCAAGAAATATAATTGTATTTTATGATTTTAAAATTTCTTTTTAATAGTTATAGGCTAAGTGATTTTTAATGGAGATGTGCCTTTTAATTGTATTTACACATACTCATACATATATAAACACATACATATATACACTTATACATATATGAATACCTATACAAATTACATAAATTATAAATCTGTAAAGAAACCAACTATGTTCAGTATCTAATTATATTATGGAAAATTACATACCGCACAAATCATAAAATTACATCAAAAATTACTTATGCAAACTGACTGTAAACTTAGAACATTCTGTTTACTGAAGTTATAGGGGTATATCAAGCAATCAAGAGCCAGATAAATAGGATTAAAACTACTCTTCATGTTGGACAAATAAAATTTTAAATTCAGTCTCTAGTGCCTATGATTTTTCTTAGGTATAAATCCATCATATATCAAAAATAGGGTTGAGAGAATTTGAGCTTGGAATTGGAGCCTAAATCTCCTGATGCTGCCTTAGAAGAATTAAAATGAGGTAAAAGCAGCCAGGATAATTTGATATTCCATTATTTAGATGATGGGTTCTTTGCTGAGTTACTTCACTGTACAGCTCTCCTGCAATTAACATTACAAACACACAGTATGTATGGCATGGCTGATGTTTCTCTTTTTTGTAGCTTCGAATCTCCACATACATTTGAGAGTATTTTCAATATTTTATCAAATCTCTCCTTTGTACATCTCTTCTTTTTTTTTAGTAATAAAATTTTAATTTTTAAATATCTAAAACTTTCCAATTATATTTTAATTATGTATGATACACAGAGCTATAAGCATCAGAAACAAATTTTGCCTATCTTTAACCAGTTGTGCCTACTTATATATACATTCTTTATAATTACTTCATCTTTTTCTCAAATAAAATATAAATTATAGTATTAATTACTAAATATATTTATATATATTAAATATATTTAAAATAAGAGCTTGTGATTACTAGACAAAAATGCTAGTCCATAGAAATGGTCCATGATAATTTGTGTCATCAGTATCATGAATAAAATATACAAATATACCATTAGTGCTATACATCCAAATTTTCACAACTCATACTAACAATTAACTATGATAAAAGTCATATATTGCTTTCCTAAAATTCTGTATTGTCACTACTTTGATCTAGTTTTAAAAAAATAGAATATGACAAGGTATATTCATGCTAGAATCTATTAGAATATCTGAGCTTATAAAATAATCTAAAAGTCCATGAAATTATTATTCTATCTAATTTTCCCTGTTCAAATATTAGTAAGAAATGAACAGTAATTTCTCTAATATTTGCTACATGAGGTATTTTGATTATCATTATATGTTATTGGGACTTAATATATTTTATCTTAGGAATTGCCATTCTCATCTTTCCTCCATTCTATTTAAGGACTCTGTTAACATATGCACAGACAAAACACGCATATACATTAAATAAATAAAACTTTTCAAATAAAGAAAAAGAAATAAGAAATTGGAGCATGTGATTCATGGAATCAATAATTTCTCTATTCAGTTTATTTATTTAATGTAAATATGTTTGCATCCCATGTGTGTAGTGGTTGAGGGAGCTTGAAGAGGTCACTGGATTCTCTGCAACTAGAGTTGCAGGTGGCTGCTAGCTAACGTGTGGGTTCACACAGTTTTCTTGAAGTGCATCTAAGATTCAACAATTCTTATTGTATTTTAAGTTCAGAATGTTCTGTTTAACACTATTTTTTTCTTCTGGGTGTCATTTCTAAGTCAATTCACCATAGTTTGCTCTCAGGAAGGTATCTAGAGCCAAAGAGAAATAACAACTGGGTGAATTTATGTTTATTATCATACTGAAACTTCATTTCTTTTGAAAATTGTTCTTTACCATGTTTATGCAACTATTTTACCATGTTTACTATAACTATTATTATACGCAACTCCATTTTCCATGAGACTAATACTTTGAATATAGGTGTAATTCTTTTAAAAGAGTCTAACTCACAAAATATTTAAGTTTTAATCAAATGTTTTCAGTATTTGTGGATTGTGTTTCAGTTGCATTCTAGATGCTTCTAATTTTACTGTACACATCGTTTAAAGAAACTGCAAGCAAAAAAATTTCAGTACTATCTTCTTTCTTGGAAGTCCATTTCATTTTTTATAATTTTGTTCATTATTGTAACATTATCTGATTTGTGAATTCTACTTATCTATAATTCCCTTGTGTCATACAAGTGATTCAGTAAGTGGAAATAGTGTTGCAGTTACTGAATTTCTTTAAACATGAATACATACTAAAAAGAAAGGAAAGAAAAAAAATCCATCTTAGCCATCGGAATATAGATGTGGAGGAAGAAAAGACTCCTGAACATTCTGTCTAGGAAAGTTCTGTCTTTTTCTCATTTATTCTTCTAAGTCAAATTCTAAAGAGTTCCTTATAGGGGACAGTTCTGCTGCCACTTATTTTTTCAGGTAACTCAGGAATTTTTAGCAATAAATTGGGCACTAAGGACATTGTTCATGAAACAATGGCTTTCTTATATTCTTAAGCCTATTTCTCACAGAGTTTTATTATTGAGATAAAGTGCTATCAATACTGCCTCTCACTTTACCTTTTTTTTTTAATTCCAGAGATATCTTGTGTGATGCTAGGTAGTCTTCAGTGAAAAAATGACAAGCTTATGAATAGAAGCTATTGTCATAATTTTCTTCCTCCGATCTTCTCTCCCTCCATCCCTTTTCTCTCTCCTTTCTTTCATACTTCCTTATTTCCTTCCTTTATTCCTCTCCTTCCTTCCACATTTCCTCTTTTTCCTCCTCCTTTCCTTCAATTTTTTTCATTATTTTTTATTAGATATTGCCTTTATTTGCATGTCATATGATTTCTCCTTTCCCAGTTTCTCCTCCAAAAAGAAAAGAAAGAAAAAACAACAAGAACAAAAGCCTGTTGCCTCCCCCCAACCTCTCCTTGCCACCCCACCCTCTCCCACTTATTGGCCCTGGCTCTCCCCTACACTGGGGAACAGAACCTTCACAGGGCCAAGGGCCTCTCCTCCCATTGATGATCAACTTTGTAATCCTCTACCTATACACATGCTGCCAGAGCAATCAGTCCCACCATGAGTACTCCTTGTTTGGTAGTTGAGTCCCTGGGAGCTCTGAGGGTACTAGTTAGTTCATATTGTTGTTCATCCTAAGGGGCTGCAAAGCCTTCAGCTCCTTTGGTCCTTTAACTCCTTCATTGGGGATCTTGTACTCAGTTCAATGGATAGCTGTGAGTCTTTACTTCTGTATTAGTTATGTATTGTCAGAGCCTCTCAGGAGACAGGTATATCAGGCTGGATTGTCCTTTCAGTCTCTGCTCCATAGTTAGTCTCTGCAACTCCTGCCTTGAGTATTCTGTTCCCCCTTTTAAGAAGGAATGAAATGTCCACATTTTGGTCTTTCTTCTTAAGTTTCTTGTGGTTTGTGTATTCTGGACTTCTGGGCTAATAACCACTTACCAGAGAGTGCATGCCATGTGTGTTCTTTTGTGATTGGGTTACCTAACTCAGGATAATATTCTCCAGATCCATCCATTTCCCTAAGAATTTCATAAATTTATTGCTTTTAATAGCTGAGTACTGCTCCATTGTGTAGAGGTACCACAATTTCTGTATCCATTTGACTGTTGAGGGATATCTGGATTGTTTCCACGTTCTGACTAATATAAATAAGGCTACTATGAACATGGTGGAGCATGTGTCCTTATTACATGTTGGAGCATCTTCTGGGTATGTGGCCAGGAGTGGTATAGCTGGGTCCTCCAGTAGAACTATGTCCAATTTCCAGAAGAACCACAAAACTGATTTCCAGAGTGGTTATACAAACTTGCAATCTCACCAGCAACGAAGTAGTGTTCTTCTTTCTCCACAACCTCTCCAGCATCTTCTTTCACCTGAGTTTTTTATCCTAGCCAATCTGACTGGTGTGAGGTGGAATCTCAGAGTAGTTTTGATTTGCATTTCCCTGATGACTAAGGATGTTGTACATTTCTTTAGGTGCTTCTCAGCCATTCAGTATTCCTCAGTTGAGAAGTCCTTGTTTAGCTCTGTACCTCATTTTTAATAGAGTTATTTGGTTCTCTGGAGTCTAACTTCTTGAGTTCTTTGTATACATTGGATATTACCCCTCTATCAGATATAGGATTTATAAAGATCTTTTCCCAATTTGTTGGTTGCTATTTTGTTCTATTGACTGTGTCTTTTGCCTTAGAGAAGCTTTGCAACCTTATGAGGTCCCGTTTGTCAATTCTTGATCTTAGGACATAAGCTATTGGCATTCTGTTCAGGAAAATTTCCCCTGTGCCTATGTGCTCGAGGTTCTTCCCCACTTTCTTTTCTATTACTTTCAATGTATCTGGTTTGATGTGGAGGTCCCTGGACTTGTACTTTGTATAAGGAGATAGGAATGGGTCGATTTGCATTTTTCTACATGCTAACTGCGAGTTGAGCCAGCACCATCTGTTGAAAATGCTGTCTTTTTTCCACTGTAGGGTTTTAGCTTTTTTGTCAAAGACCAAGTGACCATAGATGTGTGGATTCATTTCTAGGTCTTCAATTCTGTTCCATTGATCTATCTTCCTGTCATTGTACCAATACCATGCAGTTTTTATCACAATTGCTCTGTAGTACAGCTTAAGGTCCGGGATTGTGATTCCACCAGAGGTTCGTTTGTTGTTGAGAATAGTTTTGGCTTTCCTGGGTTATTTGTTGTTCCAGATGAATTTGCAAATTGCTTTTTCTAAGTCTGTGAAGAATTGAGTTGGAATTTTGATGAGGATTGCCTTGAATCTATATATTGCCTTCAGCAAGATGGCCATTTTTACCATATTAATCCAGCTAATCCCGAAGAATGAGAGACCATTCCATCTTCTGAGATTTTCTTCAATTACCTTCTTCAGAGACTTGAAGTTCTTGTCAAACAGATCCTTTACTTGCTTAGTTAGAGTCACACCAAGGTATTTTATGTTATTTGTGAATTTGTGACTATTGTGAACAGTGTTGTTTTCCTAATTTCTTTCTCTTCCTATTTATCCTTTGCATAGAGGAAGGCCTCTGATTTGCTTGAGTTAATTTTATATCCAGCTACTTTGCTGAAGTTGTTTATCAGGTTTAGGAGCTGTCTAGTGGAATTTTGGGGGTCACTTAAGTATACTATCATATCAGCAAATCGTGATAATTTGACTTCTTCTTTTCCAATTTGTATCCCTTTGATCTCCTTTTGTTGTTTAATTGCTCTGGCTAGGACATCAAGTATAATATTGAATACATAGGCAGAGAGTGGGCAGCCTTGTCTAGTTCCTGATTTTACTGGGATTGCTTCAAGTTTCTCCCCATTTAGTTTGATGTTGGCTACTGATTTTCTGTATATTGCTTTTAGTATGTTTAAGTATGGGCCTTGAATTCCTGTTCTTTCCAAGACTTTTATCATGAAGAGATGTTGGGTCTTGTCAAATGCTTTCTCAGCATCTAATGGGATGATCATATGGTTTTTTTCTTTGAATTTGTTTATATATTGAATTATGTTGATGGATTTCCATATAGTGAACCATCCCTGAATCCATGGGATGAAGCCTACTTGATCATGGTGGATGATCGTTTTAATGTGTTCTTTGATTCAGTGTGCAAGAATTTTATTGAGTATATTTGCATCGATATTCATATGGGAAATTGGTCTGAAGTTTTCTTTCTTTATTAAGTCTCTGTGTGGTTTAGGTATAAGAGTAACTGTGGATTCATAGAGCAAATTGGGTAGAGTACCTTCTGTTTGTATTTCGAGGAATAGTTTGAGGAGTATTGGTATTAGGTCTTCTTTGAAGGTTTGATAAAACTCTGCACTAAACCCATTTGGTCCTGGGCTTTTTTTGGTTGGGAGACTATTAATGACTGTTTTTATTTCATGAGAAGATTTGGGACTGTTTCGATCATTGTTCTGATCTTGATTTAAATTTTGCACTTGGTATCTGTCTAGAATATTGTCCATTTCATCTAGGTTTTTCCAGTTTTGTTGAGTATAGGCTTTTGTAGTAGGATCTCATGATTTTTTTTGGATTTCCTCAGTATCTGTTGTTATGTCTCCCTTTCATTTCTGATCTTATTAATTAGGATACTGTCCCTGCACCCTCTAGTTAGTCTGGCTAAAGATTTATCTATTTTGTTGATTTGCTCAAAGAACCAGCTCCTGGTTTGGTTAATTCTTTGTATAGTTCTTTTTGTTTCTATTTGGTTGATATCAGCTTTGAGTTTGATTATTTCCTGCCTTTGACTCCTCTTGGGAGAATTTGATTCTTTTTGTTCTAGTGCTTTCAGGTGTGCTGTCAAATTGCTGGTCTCTCTAGTTTCTTTTTATAGACACTTAAAGCTATGAGTTTTCCTCTTAGGACTGCTTTCATTGTGTCCCATAAGTTTGGGTATGTTGTGGCTTCATTTTCAATATACTCTAGAAAGTCATTAATTTCTTTCTTTATTTCTTCCTTGACCAAGTTATCATTGAATAGAATGTTGTTAAGCTTCCACATGTATGTGGGCATTCTATTGTTTATGTTGTTATTGAGGAGCAGCCTTCGTCCATGGTGATTTGATAGAATACAAGGAATTATTTCAATCTTCTTATATCTGTTGAGCCCTGACTTATATGGTCAGTTTTGGAGAAGGTACAATGAGGTGCTGAGAAGAAGGTATATCTTTTTGTTTTAGTATTAAAAAGTTCTATAGATATCTGTTAAATCCATCTGTTTCATAACTTCTGTTAGTCTCACTGTGTCTTTGTTTAGTTTCTGTTTCCATGATTTGTCCATTGCTGAGTGTGGGGTGTTGAAATCTCCCACTACTATTGTGTGTGGTGGAATGTGTGCTTTGAGATTTAGTAAAGTTTCTTTTATGAATGCAGATGCCCTTTGATTTGATGCATAGAGGTTCAGAATTTAGAGTTCATCTTGGTAGTTCATAACTTTGATGAATATAAAGTGTCCATCCTTATCTTTTTTGATCACTTTAGGGTGAAAGTTCATTTTATTCGATATTAGAATAGCTACTACAGCATTTTTCTTGGGACTATTGGCTTGGAGAATTGTTTTCCAGCCTTTTATTCTGAGGTAGTGTCTGTCTTTGTCTCTGAGGTCAGTTTCCTGTATGCCACAAAAGGTTGGGTCCTGTTTACATCCCCAGTATGATAGTCTATGTCTTTTTATTGAGGAATTGAGTCCATTGATATTAATAAATATTATGGAAAAGTAGTTATTGCTTCCTGTTATTTTGTTGTTAGGGGTGGACTTCCGTTCATGTGGCTATCTCCTTTTAGTTTTGTTGGAAGATTACATTTTTGTTTTTTCAGAGATGTAGTTCCTGTGGGCCGCGATATCGTCCCACCGGCAGGAATACACGGACACACACACGCAGGATCCTTCTACAGCAAACCTTTATTACCATGTGGCGAGGAGAGGGAGAACCTCGGACAAAGCACTGTTTATATACACCCTGGAGCGGCGTGTTCATCTCTGATTGGCTGTTTGCTCATTACCTCATGAGACGTCTCGGGATAGGCTGTGACTTGGCGCATTTTGGCCCTAGCACATGCGCAGATGGGCTGAGACTTAGCGCGCTCTGGCCCTAGGCACATGCGCAGACTATGTGCTAAGGGAAGAAGAAACCGGATGCCGGCGCCATCTTGTAATGGAGGCTGCCGACTTAGTGTGGCTCTCTACAAGTTCCCCTCCTTGTATTGGAGTATTCCATTTATTACCTTTTGAAGGGCTGGATTTGTGGAAATGTATTGTGTGAATTTGGTTTTGTCATAGAATACTTTGGTTTTTCAATCTATGGTGATTGAGAGTTTTGCTGAGTATAATAGTCTGGGCTGGCATTTGTGTTCTCTTAGGGTCTGCATGACATCTGCCCAGGATCTTCTAGCTTTCATAGTCTCTGGGGAGAAGTCTGGTGTAATTCTGATAGACCTGCCTTTATATGTTACTTACATTTTTCCCTTACTGCTGTTAGTATTCTTTCTTTATTTTGTGCATTTGTTGTTTTGACTATTATGTGGTGGGAGGAATTTGTTTTCTGGTCCAGTCTATTTGGAGTTCTATAGGATTCTTGTATGTTCATGGGCATCTCTTTCTTTAGGTTAAGGAAGTTTTCTTCTATAATTTTGTTGAAGATATTTACTGGCCCTTTTAGTTGGAAGTCTTCACTCTTTTCTCTCTTATTTATCTTAGGTTTGGTCTTCTCATCATGTCCTAGATTTCCTGGATGTTTTAGGTTAGGATCTTTTGGCATTGTGCGTGTTTTTTACTGTTGTCAATGTTTTCTATGGTATCTTCTCTCTCTCTGAAATTCTCTCTTTTATCTCTTATATTCTGTTGGTGATGCTTGTATCTATGTTTCCTGACTTCTTCCTAAGATTTCTAACTCCAGAGTTGTATCTCTTTGCGATTTCTTAATTATTTCTATTTCCATTTTTAAGTCCTGGATCATTTTGCTCAATTCCTTCACCTGTTTGTTTGTGTTTTCCTGTAATTCCTTAAGGGGTTTTTGTGTTTCCTCTTTAAGGGCTTCTACTTGTTTACTTGTGATCTCCTATAATTCTTTATGGTATTTTTTTGTTTCTTCTTTAAGGGCTTGTACCTCTTTATCTATGTTCTCCTGTATTTCTTTAAGGGAGTTATTCATGTCTTTCTTCTTCTAGCACCATCGTGAGATATGATTTTAGATCGAAATCTTGTTTTTCCAGTGTTTTGGGATATCTAGGACTTGCTGTGGTGGGAGTACTAGGTTCTGATGAAGCCAAGTTGTCTTGGTTTCTGTTTGTAGGATTCTTACATTTGCCTTTTGCCATCTGTTAATCTCTGGTGTTAGATGTTTGTGCTGTCTCTGACTAGAGCTTGTTCCTCCTGAGGGTCTATAAGCTGGTGTCTGTACTTCTGGGAGATCAGTTCTCCTCTGGTAAATCCTGGGCACAGATTGCTGTGGATCAGTTGACTGTACTGAGTCCTGGAGTCTGAAGACACTCTGGAGACAAGCTCTCCACTTGCAGGAAAGGTGTAGAGAGGGCTGTGAGTCTATTGTCCCTCTTACGTGTAGTCTGAATCCTTGGGTCAAAGCACTCCCTGAAAGCAGGCTCTCTGTTTGCAGGGAAGGGGCAGAGAGGGCTGCGGATTCACCACTGTCACTTGGAGACTGACAGAATTCTGTCCCTGATGCCCTGTAACTTATGAGGCCTATACCTCCTGGCTGGTCCCGCCATAGAAAGTCACCAGGAAGAAAATGGCAGAACTTATATGGTGGCTCAGAGATAACTAACTCGAGTATCAGAGCATTTAACAGCCTGTTCTGACCTCTGTAGACTCTACACACAAACAGTACACATAAAACCTGCAGCAAAACACTCATGCATATAAAATTAAACAAATTTCAGCAAAAACATTCCATTTTCTTTTTGTTGTTGTTGGTAAAGATATGTTTGTTTTTATATGAATTAGAAAGACTTGAAACTGAACTTGGTTGGGTCCTTTGTAAAAGTACCAAAATCTCTTAACTAATGAGCCATCTAATCAGCCCCTATTAAAGTTTTAAGAATGTATCTTTGTTAAATCACATTAAAGAAATTGGTTATGGATCTGAATAAATGTTTGACTATGAAGGTTAAAAAAAAGAAAAGAAAAGAAAATGGCAGATCTCACCCAAGTCCCTGGGTTAAAGCACTTCCTGTAGGCAGGCTCTCTGCTTGCAGGGACAGGACAGAGAGGGTTGCAGATCCACCACCATCACTTGGAGGCTGGAAGCTGAGAGGATCCTGTCCCTGCGGCCCTGCAACTTCTAAGGCCTGTGCCTCCTGCCTAGTCCAGCCTTAGAAAGTCACTAGAGAGAAAATGGTGGATCTTACCTCTCAACCTTTTTTTTTCTGTTTCATTCTGTATCTCTTCCTTAATATGCCTAGCTCTCTCTTCTCTCTTTTTAAGTTTGAGATAGGAATAAGAGGTTTATCTGAATCAAGAAAATAGAAAAACATTGTACTTGGAAGAAGAAATGATGAGTTTCAGGAGGGATAAATAGGACACAGGAACTACAAAGGGATAACAGGAAGAACTGAAATAGAGAAAGAAGGAGAGAGAAAGAGAGAGAGACACATACAGAGCGAAACAGAGAGACAGAGAGAGATATAGACAGACAGGGAGAGACACAGAGGGAAAAAGATACTAAAACCAATGAACTAGTGTCTACTGTCTTTAAAAAAGGCATAGGGAAGTATATATATATATATACTGTGTGTGTGTGTGTGTATGTGTGTGTGTGTGTGTATGTGTATGTGTATGTGTGAATGGAGTTACGTCATATGAAATACTGTTACCTCTAATTAAAAACATGCATAAATACCAGAATTCCAAGTGTGCAAATTTTTCCTTGAATTGTTTGGAGAGAGAAATAAAAGAACTTCCCAAGACAATATGGACCTTTTCCATTGCCTTAGTTACAACCCAGAAATTGAAGATAAGATCCTATTGCTAAAGAGAACTCTTCTCCCTCCTTTCCTCCCTCCCCCCTTCATCCCTCCCTTCCTCCATCCTCTTTCTCACACACAGAGACAGCCATACACTTTGGAGACTGAACTTGCAGGAGTTAAGCTAAAATTGACTTGGACACCTTTCCATGAAGATTGTCTCTCCTAGTGCCAAAAGCTGCTGTGCAAACTTCCAGGGGTCAGGGAGCTAATCAAAATTTCCACTTATTTATAAAGCCTACAAACTACACCAATAGTCATTATTATAAAATATCTCCAGTCATATAACAGTGGTATGTTTACCTTGGGGGAAACTAACAGCTGTCTGAGGTTAACTCAGTTTGACAGTTCATGAATGGCACTATAAACGTAGCTAAAAATGCCCATGGCTGAGTTGTCATATACCTTAGATAAGAATCTACAGCTGCCATGTTCCTAAACTAATATCATTTAAAATTTTATCATAAGTGTTTATACTTATATTCACAGTTAAAACAAACTCTCACCCTCATCAACAAAATTTCTTGATACAACAGATGGATACAATTATAGAGATTTGGAACTAGATAAAATGTACATACTAGATGACTGGGGGGTACTCAAAGCAAACTGATATATCTGCAATGGAATTCTTACACCTAAGACTGAGGTATAGTTTCTGAAGAGACAGAAAAAAATTGAAACTGCCAAATGACTAGGTCAGTTTCTACCAGTGCCCACTCTAAAATTAATTCAATTTAAAACATGATGATCATGGGTTCAAAAATATAAACTCAATTGTAGTCATGCATCACAAACACCTTTTGGTCAGCATAAAAATAATCAATAGTGGTCTTAAAATATGAGTATTATGAAGCAGAAGAATCCTCATTACCTAGTGTTTTTCATCTGAGTATGAAATAGCTCTCAAAGGCCTATAGGTTTAAGATTAGTTACCAATAGATGTGTTTTAGGAAGTGATTGAGTTTTGAGAACTCAGATTTAATCAAGGAATTTATTGTCCCCTCAATGGATTTTTAATACAACTGATAATTCATGTAAACTAGGCGGTCAGGACTAATTGGGGGGGGGGCAGATCATAGTACACCTATCTAGAAAGATACAACTTTTATGTTGCCATGGAAATGGTCTATCAGTGAAAAACTTGTAATGCTCTGCTCTACTAGAGCCTGAGCTTTGTTTATATTACACACATTTGACAATTCACAATCACAGAAACTCTAGTTCCAGGATGTCTGACTTCCACTTCTGTCCTCCAATGGAACTTGCAGTTATTTTCACATAACATAACACATAATTAAAAATAAAACATTTTTTAAAAAGAAAGGTGTATCTTTTAGTCACGTATGCTTTGCTCCCCTCTCTGTTCCCTGATCATCATAAAGATGATTCCACTATATACTTCTATTGAGGTCTATCACAACATAGGCTAACTATATGGAACAACGGATTGTGAATCAAAACATTGAAAATAGAAGCCAACATAAAAGATATAGTTATCTCTGTGTGTGTAAAGAGAATTCTCTCTTTACCATTGTAATCCACATTTCAATTGGGTTATTTGTTTTTCTGGATTCTAACTTCTTGAGTTATTTATATTATTGGATATTAGCACTCTATCAGATATAAAGTTAGTAAAGATCTTTTCTGAATCCATAGGTTAATGTTTTGTCCTACTAAGAGTGGCCTTTGCCCTACAGAAGATGTTCAGTTTCATGAGGTCCTATTTATCAATTATTGATCTTTGAACCTGATTATATATATACTTATATATGTATATATATGTGTATATATATACTTATATATATACATATGCACATATATGATATATGTATATATAGTTATATGTGTGTTTGCTGAATTCAATATTTATATGTTTTTATTTTTTAATTAATTATCTTATTCTCTGCTTGATTTTTGTGTCTTCATTTTTTTCAGACAGGAGCAATTCTATATCAAAAATTTTGAAGGTGAGTCAGTGATACCATCATTCCATTAGGGCCTTTTCTAAGTACTGGGGGTGGTTTCTCCAGGTTCCATCTCCTCACTATATGGCATTTCAGCTAAAGATGCCCCTATTGAGTCATGGGAGCCTCTCATATCCCAGGTCTGGGACATTCTAGAGGTACCCACTCCAATCCTCACCCTTACCAGTCACATATTCCCTTTCATTCTCCTGCCCCTCTGGACTAATCTCCTGTCTCTCCTAATGCCTGGTTTTTGGCCACTTCCCATCTCCCTCCTTCCCTTTGTCTCTCATGTTTATTTTTGTTTCCCTTCTAAGTGACACTGAAGTATCCTTATTTTGGTCTTCCTGCTTAGTTAAACTTCTTATGGTTTGTGGGTTGTATTGTGGTTACTCTGTACTAGTTGGTTAATATCCGCTTAGTAGAGAGGACATAATGTGCATGGCAGTTCTGTTCTGGATTAACCTCATTAAGGGTGAAATTTTATAGCTGCCTGTGAAATTCATGATGTCCTCATTCTTAATAGCTGAGTAGCATTTCTTTGTGTACATCAACCACATTTTCTGTATTCATTCTTCAATTGAAGAACAAATGGTTTTCTTCCAGTTTCTGGCTATTACGAATAAGGCTGATATGAACATATTAGAGCAAGTTTCCTTGCAGTTTGGTAGAGCATCTTTTTGGTATATGCCCAGGAGTGGTATAGCTGGGTCTTCAAGTAGAACTATTTCCAATTTTTTGGAGAGCCACCAAAATGATTTCCAGAGTAATCATACTTGTTTGAAATCCCACAAGCAATGAAGCAATGGAGGAATGTTCCTCTTTCTCTACATCATGTACTGTCAGCTGAGATTTTGATCTTACATATTCTTCTTGGTATAAGATAGAATGTCAACATTGTTTTGATTTGCATTCCCCTGATCACTAAGAAGGTGAACATTTCTTTAAGTACTTCTGGACCATTCAAGATTCCTCTGTCGAGAATTCTCTCTTTGGCTCTATAACCCGCATTTCAATTGGGTTATTTGTTTTTCTGGAATCTAACTTCTTGAGTTATTTATATTTTTGGATATTAGCACTCTATCAGATGTAAAGTTAGTAAAGATCTTTTCTGAATCCATAGGTTGATGTTTTATCCTATTATCAGTGTCCTTTGCCCTACAGAAAATTTTAAGTTTCAAGAAGTCCTATTTATCAATTGTTGATCTTGGAGCCTGAGATATTAATGTTGTATGAAAGAAACTTTCCCCTGTGCCAGTGCATTTGAGGCTATTTACCACATTCTTTTTTATTAGGTTCACTGTATCTGGTTTTACGTTGAGGTCCTTGAACCTCTTGGACTTGTGCTTTGTGGAAGGTGATAAATATGGATCAATTTTCATTCTCCTACCTTGCAGATCACCTGTTAGATAAGCACCTTTTGTTGAAGATGCTTTAGTTTTTCCACTGTATGGTTTTGGCTTCTTTGTCAAAGATCAAGTGTTCATATGTGCATTGGTTTATTTCAGGATCTTCAATTCTATTCCATTGATTGATCTGTCTATATCTGTATCAGTTCCTTGAGGTTTTCATTACTATTTCTCTATGTAGTACACCTTGAGATCAGGCATGGTGATTCCCTGGAAGTTCTTTTATTGTTGAGAATTGGTTTTGGCTCTCATGTTTTTTGTTTTTTGTTTTTTTTTCCATATAAAGTTGAGAATTGATGGCTCAATATATGAAAATCTTTCAATGTAATCTACTACTATGTAAACTCAAAAGAAAAAAATCACATGATCATCTCATTAGATGCTGAAAACACCTTTGACAAAATTCAATGCCCCTTCATGTTATAAGTACTGGAGAGATCAGGAATTCATGGCATATTTCTAAACTTAATTACAGCAATAATATACATGAGTGAACCCCAAAATTCTACCAGAGAACTTCTATAGCTGATAAACAATTTCATCAAAGTAGCTGAATATAAAATTAACTCAATCAAATTGGTAGCCTTCCTTTATAAAAATGATAACGAGGATCAGAAAGTAATTATGGAAACCATACCCTTCACAATAGCCATAAGGAATACAAAACATCTTGGTTTAACTCTAACCAATCAAGTGAAAGATCTGTATGACAAGAACTGCAAGTCCCTGAAAAAAAAAAAAAAATCAAAGACCTCAGAAGATGGAAAGACCTCTCATGCTGATGGGTCAATAGGTTTAACCTAGTGAAAATGCCAATCTTACCAAAAGCAATCTACAGATTCAACAAAATCCCCTTCAAAATTGCAACTCAATTCTTCATAGATATGGGAAAAGCAATACTATGTATTTTGTATTTTTGAAAACAAAATACTTATTTTATTGTGTAAAACTCACCCTAACTTCATTGAGCTAGATTAAGTTAGCCACAAAATCTTTATACATCTCAGTGAATTTTGATATAGTTTAAATTCATTCTTATTTAATCAGATCCTTTTTAATTCATAATTATATTTGGAGCAATGAGTTATTATCTAAGTAATTCTATATCATTACTATGTTATAAGATTTTTTAAAAAGATTAACTAATTAATTATGTTTTTGGTTTTTTTCGAGACAGGGTTTCTCTGTGTAGCCCTGGCTGTCCTGGAACTCACTCTGTAGACCAGCCTGGCCTCGAACTCAGAAATCCACCTGCCTCTGCCTCCCAAGTGCTGGGATTAAAGGCATGCGCCACCACCGCCTGGCAAATGTTTTTAACTTATATGTCTGGTGACAAGAAAGTTTAGAGGAAATCAGACAACTTTGGGTATTTAAGAATTGAACTTGGAGCATCAGAAAGAGGATCAAGTGATGTTAACTTCTTCCAACCTGATCATGATAACTTTGAGGGAAGAATACTATTTGATGAGTTTATTATTAAACAAATTTCCACTATGTGAATTCTTACTATAAATTGTGTGACATTTGAATGTACTGGACACATAATTTGAATACCTGCAAATATATGTTGATATTTGACTAAAATGAAGTCTACATATATCTCCAGTTTTAGAATGTATCCCTGTCATTCAGCAATGCATAACTATGTTTGTATTATTTAGACTATAGTGGATAAGGAAATATAAAATAACTTTGAATACATGTAGCTAATCTTATTTGATACAGCTGTGCATGTAATTTCTTTGAAAAACAGAACTTTTCTGGAAAACATACCCTGTCTTACAAGAGTATACATTTATATGCAAATATAGCTGGCTTTTCAAATGTTAAGTGTTAATTCTAATGTAAATCCATCTCATTTAAATTAAATTATCTTGAAATCTGGTTGGTATTTTGGGTTGAAATTTAATTGAATGTATTTTCATACCTAATCATTGACTTAAGGGTAATCAATTCTTACAATTTCCAGGTAAAATTAACACTGACAAATGTACCTTCTGTAAAGCTCTGTCAGTCTAAATGTCAGTTAGAATTATGTTAACTCAAATTGAATTTCAAAAATAACTACACTATGCGAAAGTGTAATGAGAAAGGCCATTCAAAATTAGGTAGCATGTAGTTGTTTTTAAGTGAAGCATAAAACTGTAAACAAGGTATGGTTGTAAATGGCATACTGCACAGGACTTACCTTTTTTTTTTTTTTTTTTACAAAATTTAGATAAAATGAAATAAAATATATAATTTGCATCATTTTGGAATAATTTGGAATGACTTTCTCAAAATATCAGTTGTATAATTAAAACAATTATCTACTTCCTAAAAAAAGAAAATGTATGAATTAACAGTCTAATTAGATCTAGATATTTCAAAATAATTGGTTAATTTGAAGCACAGTCACTTCCCCCATTATTTCAAGATCATTAAGGATTGATAGAGACTAATAGATAAGAATCATAGTAAATACTGAACACATAGATATATCTAGTAAGATATAAACAAATGGCAGCCTTGTGTACATGTCTTGATCCAGGTCTACACAAGTGCTTTAAACTCAGTGATCTTAATGGAGCTTTTGCATCTCATCCTAGTATATGCCAGTGACTTTATTGTAGTTTTCTCCTAAAAAAAAAAAAAAAAAAAAAAACCAGTTTCCCTTACCAATTCTGTACCTCTAATAAATTTGCCACTTCATTTGAAAATCCTATTAGAATTTACATTGCTTTTTCTCTACTTCATTCCAGTTTTTGATTTACATAATCCTACTGTAAATTTTATCCCCTATCTCAGTCCAGAGTCTCATCCTATGCCTCAGGATTTTTTCCTCCAATCTCAGATAGCCTCCAGGCATTACATTTCCTGTTCATTCTTGAGCCAATTAAAGAGCATGCTCACTTCCAACAGAAACCCATCACTGCTTTCCAAGGTCTTAAATTCAAACTATTACATGGCAACCTGTCACCAACTTTACACTATAAAGCAAACATGATAACTACCAAGGTGTAATTCCACAGACAAACTGCTCTTCTAAAAGTGCATTTCAGTCTTTAATGAAAAAGTAAAGCTTAAACAAAAGTAGCAAGGGAATGTTGTGGCAAGAGTGTGCTTAGGGCATTTAAGGAACTCTTGGGAATTCTGTCCTAATCACAACTCAAAATTCACTTTAAAGACTTACCCCTACATATTCCCTCTTTTCATTATTACAAGTAAGATATTGATTATAAATTTTTCAAGTTTCTTCCAGATCATCTAAGTGGCCTTTGTTCATGTGGGAAAAAGGGTTGACTTTATATTAAAATTCTCTATTAAATTATGACTACTTATTGCAAAATAAAACCTTTATAAGAAACAAGACTGAAACTCAAACAGCAATTTTTAAAATCAAACATTCTAATTAATACAATACAATCCAGGGCATATTAACCTAATACTTAGAAGCTAAAAAGTGGTGATAGGAAAACTTATTCATTTTCCATAATTACATAATTGTGTTTATACATGTAGAAATTTGTGTGTTTAATACAAATATTTACATACATAACATAAAATAGCCACAAATCAAAGCTGAGGCATGCCAGACTGTATTTTGTGGCATGAGAGGATGCACAGCGCAGAGATTTTGTGTATTCAGAACTGCTGTTGCAGTACACTTGACAGCTGCACCCAAAGCAAACACTGCATTAAGTCAGATTCATTATGCATCTGACTATAAATTAATGTTTGGTTATTGTATGCCCAGAAATATTGTTCCTCGTACTACTCCTCAGATTTTGTTACATTCAGTTATCCATGGTTCAAGAAGCTCAGTGTTACAGAGCTCAATTGATCTCATGGCTAGAAACTTTCCTGTTGGTTCTAATGGAAATGCTCAACGTGAAGCAAATAGAAAGACACCATCAAAGTGCTTCTCCACCCTGAGCCACTATCCTTCCACAGTGCAAGAAAATGAAAATGACATGGAGATGAAAGGATTCAGAAGCCCTAAATGAGGACTGCTGGTGGCAAGACAAACATGTGCAGACGATGGATAAGCCAATGGGAAGAGCTGAGATCAAGACTGTTAGGTTTAGATGACCACATTTCTAGTTTGTGATTGAAACACATTTAAGTTGTCAACATCAAAAAGGATATGATCAAAATGAGTTTTTTTTTTTAAATTTCCATTGAATTCATAGAAGGCAAAATGAGAGGAAGCCATTTAAAACTGGGGAATATTTTCTTCAAAAATGAATAATTAGTCTCCATAATCAAAAACCTTTAGTGGATTTTATTCAATCAAAAGTTCACTAATATTAGAGTTTGTGGACTTCTACTCAAAGACAATGTTTGTAGATCTCTTCTCATGAGCTGCATCCCAGACTGACTTAACTAGAGAACAATCCTTTCTCATTTGCAAACAGCAAACAGAAAAACACTTTATTTGGAAACTTTTCCAAATCACAACAGCTAAACTCATAAGCATGAACTCCATGAACTTTAGGATTATGCATTAAAGGTCAAGATCAGGTAGCTAAAAGGATTCCTGAAGCTCAATGGGCAGGGCAGATGTTATGGTCTAGTTGGTGAGGTATATGCCAAGAATAGACACTCCCTGAAAAATGAATATAAAGCCTTCTTAAGCATCTGTGTTTAAGTAACTTATATATTATCCTGAAGATGATCTAAGTTTGGTTTCCTGGGACAATTTGTTGAGGGAGAGAATTGACTTCTGTATGCACACATGCACACTCTCACAACACACAAATATATCTACACACAGACACCCAAAATAATTAAAATAAGTACACAAATTTTAAATTTAAATGAATATGTTTAGAAATGAGGACAACATCTGAAAAAGAATACTCAAGCTTAATTAACTTCTGGCCTTCACAAACAGGCACACATATGCATGTGCTCCTGAGCACATATCAACACGGGCACACACACACACACAAGTACACACATAGAAGAAAAATACAAATAAAGAAAATGCCCTGAGTCTGAGATTAGTATCTGAAACAGAAGATACAGTGCTTTTTTTTGTTTTGTTTTGTTTTGTTTTGTTTTGTTTTGTTTTTTTTTCTCTGTGTAACCCTGGCTGTCCTGGAACTCACTCTGTAGACCAGACTGGCCTCGAATTCAGAAATCCAACTGCCTCTGCCTCCAAAGTGCTGGGATTAAAGGTGTGTGCCACCATCACCCAGCTACAATGCTTATTTTTTTTACAGAAAGTAGTAAGCACTAAGAATGTCCTAACCAGTTCTTAGCAACACAAGAACAAACATTGAGTTCTACTACAACCCATGTGTTAACATAAGAGAAAGCGTGGATCAATTAAATGAAGAATTTGGGCCATGATAAGTAAGATTTTGAAAAAGAGGGTCTATGAGGCCAAGACTGGACTTAGAGAACAGAACTGATAGTCATTGATGCTGATGGTTCAAGACTGGAAAAGGCTGAAGAGTTTGACCCATTGTGGAGATAATCACAATATAGTTGGGTGCTCTATACATGAGGAAGACACTTACAGCTGTATATTAGAAAAGAAGACTCAATCTAGGGCCTAAATGTTTCTGTGAAGAAATAGAGCCATTTAACTTTTAATGGCAAGATGATAGTAACCAAGGAAGGTCAAACCTTTTCCCTTCAATGTTTCTAGAACGATTTAAAGAGGACTCTTAGTTGACACGCAGCTTACAGAAAGACAGTTCATAGTTGGTAACTGAATGCCAAGACCTTGGAGTTTAGAAGGGTGTAATGATGGGTAAAAAATAAAACTATTATCACATAGTGTTTTTTTTCCCAAAATGCTTAACTGTATTTAAATACTTTTTTAATATTTTAAATCACAAGTGATTAAAAGATTTTAATCATTGGTTTGAAAACCATCACAGAAACTAACTTCCTCTGATGGACACTCTTTAACAAATTTTCTGCAAAACAAAACTATCAAATGCCATGTTTTGACAGACTATGGATTACTCATATCATATTGAAATATTATTTCCATATGGAACACATATAAGTGCTTGTTATAATGCAGCCAATCATGGATATTTGAAAATGAAATATATTTTACTTGAAGGAAAATGTCAATGAAAAAAATATATACACAAAATTAACAGTATCTAATAATTAGAATAGACACATCAAATTAACAGTATCTAATTTTAAAAATATGCTTGAATTTAAAATTAAATGTTTATTTTTGCATGGTGGTACACGTCTATAATCCCAACACTTAGGAGGCAGAGGCAGGTAGATTTCTGAGCTCCAGGCCAGCCTGGTGTACAGAGTGAATTCCAGAACAGCCAGGGCTACACAGAGAAACCCTGTCTCAAAAAACCAAAAAAAAAGAAAGAAAAAAAGGAAAATGTTTATTTTTACCAATGTTTTAAAATACCTTAGAGGATAAACTAGTTATAGCAAATGATAGTACAACCATTTTTCTACATAGTTTCAAAGTTGCTCCTGGCTTAAGATATCCTAAATAAATTTACTGAGTCACATGACTTGGAAACTGCACACAAAACGGTAACAATAATTCAATTTGAGATCACATTTTTCACAGTAGTCTTCTCAATAACTTACTTAATAGAAAGTGACCATTTGACAGTCATCAAGAAAAAAAAAAAACAGTTTGAAAATGAATATGCCCAAAATATCTGAGAGGATATGTCAGGGTCTAAAGCAAAGTGTTAGAGTTACTGAATCACAGCTTGTTTTTTGTTTTTTGTTTTTTTAAAAAAAAAAAGCTCACTCACCCAAACTAGAGAAATGATGTGTGTCAACCGCAGTACCATCATAAAGCTTTCACATTAATCTATATAAAACGGTTAGAAGCAGCCATGTCCAAAATAGCAACCAACTAGCAAATAATGTTGATGGTGGTTAAGTAGCTCCATGGAAGAGACAACATTCTTGAGATATTCTTGAGTGTTCTGTCTTGTCAGCCATCTCACTGTAATAAATCTGTGGCCCAGAGAAATCCCAACTAAAATGCTCAAGTTCTGGCTTTTTACGCTGAAAATTATTCATGTTACCAAGTTCATCCTACAAAATTCATTACCCAATTGCTTTTGATAACAACTCTAAGCGTTTGAGTGATTTTTGCTAGAATAACATTACATTCTTCATTGATGTGAACAGAACTTGAACATGAAATAACGAGAGAAAGGTTTGTTCTAAGCTACCCTGCAAACCCTAGTAGTTGCTTGATTTCTCTGTGTGCACGAGAACTTTGCATATTGACTTCTAAGCAAATGGCACTTGCCATTTTATTTTGCTACTTCCTCTCTGTTTTGACATCTGATATTCACCACCCGCAGTAGCCTTTAACCTAGATTCCTGCTCCAGGTATAACCACATATGTTGATTCAAATATGAAAATAATATTCAAAGAAAGCAAAACCATTATCCGTCTCACATCTCTTTCAAAATCAATAAATTAAGTGAATAATTTTGGAATTATGAAATTCACAGTAGCACAAGAACCTATTCTTGTAATAACAGAAACTGTTTGTGCAGACCTGAAGAGTTAACTGTAAAAAAATCAAGCAATACATTGTTTAGGCTTTGCTAAAATCATTCATCTTGGCAGCTGCTCTTGTACTCACCCCACTTCTTTTCTCCTCTATTTCTTCCTCTGTACACACTTGAGTAGAAGGGAAGTCACCAAAAGTGAAAGGAAAGAAGGGAAGTGATATATTTCTGGAGAGATCAGTGACATATTTCATTTTTTTCAGGGAGAAAACAGTAATTTGAATATATATATATATATATATAGAGAGAGAGAGAGAGAGAGAGATAGTTTACCTGTCTATATGATTAAAAAAATAGATAGATTTTATAACACAGCTATTTGTAAGTAATGCTGCATCTGCAGAACACAGCAAAAATGCTCTTTACAATAGCTGTACTTCTTGAATTTTATTTGCAAATTGCTCACAAAGGTTTGACATTATTTTTACTTTATATTTTTTTTCATTTTTCTAGTTATTTTATTTATTTATATTTCAATGAGATATTTACTCTGTTTCCTGGGTTAAAGGTACATAACAGCTTGTCTGGGACTAATCTTTTCATGGCCACAGTGTCTCAAGATCTAGTTCACAAATGTGCCCTTCATTTCTGGATTGTAGTTTATTTCAGAATTAATCAGGTTGAAGATCTGAAATAGCCGTCACAATACACACACACACACACACACACACACGCACGCACACACACACACACACACACACATAGTGTGTGTATTTGTCTATGTGTGTGAATCTAAACAGGAGGATGAAATAAAAGTGAGAGTCCAAAGAATAGCTTTATATAATAATTTGGATATTCTTTTTAATACCAGCAATCTCAAATATCTAAGGCAAATTTCAGTGAACTTTACTATATAAAATAATTTCTTTCTTTTCTGCCAGAATTCTGTGTGCTTTAGTATAGACAGTGAATGTGTCTTGAGGGAGTTAAAGTCTCTACATATTGACTATGAAGTTAATTTTGTGTCTTTTATACACTATTTAATATTTTATGACAGTAATACAAAGTTGTTTCTCAATTCACAAAATTCAAGGTACTTGTAAAAGCATAATTGATTGTAATAAGGGCTTCCTTTTTGAAAACACAATAAATTTCTTATCTGTCAAATTACTTCTTTTCCTCAGGCAATTTAGTCATTAACTTCTCATTTTCAATCATGAATTTTTTATGCTTGCACTTTCTCATCAGGTGAGGTAAAAGGCAGGATTCATTTTCTTCCATGATTTTATGTCTCATATTATGCATGTGACTTTTAAAAAATACCTTATTTGGATCACAAATATACATAAACAGCCATGGTGCTAAAAGAGATAAAAAGAAAATAACTCAATGGGAAAAGAGAAAGGTTCACATGTGTTTTATAAAAACGAAGTAAAGGAAGAAATATTAGCAAAGGACTTTAGGGTTAATAAGCCCCTTCCTATGCCAGAGTGTTATGAGTGATAAGCTACATGATGTATAATAATATTCCTCACCCATTGCATGAGTTCAGATAATATTCCATGCATAATGGTTTTTAGTACATCTTTGGAAATCTTTCGTTCTTGGTCGATGCTTCCCTCACTCAAGAAAACTTTCTTTTACCTCTCCTCTTTTCTGGAACCTCATGTACACTGAAATAATAAACTTTGTCTCTTTCTAAGACTTTCTTCTATTAATAATATGCATTTAAGATATTTGTATCATTCATAACATGAAAGCTTTGTGTCTCCACACAATATTCCATTGCCTGGATGCAATTAAAATACACACTGTCCAATAGTTGAAATAACACTGTATAGTAATGCACTATATATTATATTATATACAATACAGTATATATATTATATTACTATACAGTGTTATTTCTGTACGAAAGCAAAGAATCAATATTTGTAGACGTGTTTATATTTCCACAAATTTGGAAGAAATCAAAATTCTTTTCCAGAGCTTCAAAATATAGAATAAACAGTGGAAATGTGTGTGTGTGTGTGTGCGTGTGTGTGTGTGTGTACTACAACATACAATCATTAATATACAGTAAAGAGAATTTGTCACGTAGATCCACTGGAAGTTAAAATGCTTGGATGCTGCATTTTGTTATACTGGTATCAAAAGTTAGCATATCTCAAGTTCATGAGTGACTACAAGTTTAGTCAATTGTAGTCTTGGGAGGAGATTTCATACATTGAAGTATCTTTTCACACATATACTCATTACCTAGCATGGACAAGTATTTGCAAACTCTTATAATTCCTCTCTTCACTGGACTAGAGTCTGGATTCCTATGTTGGGGAATCCTCACTTTTCTCTCCTTTTTGTTTTTTAAACTTTTTAGTTTTTTTTTATTTTCCCTCAACTGAAGATCCATGCTGCTTGAATTCAGTTCGAGTAACATTTAACAAAATTGCAGTGAATCCCACAACATGAGATTTGAATTCTTTTTTATCTGAATTTGTTAACATTTAAAAACATATTTTGAATAAATAGAATTAAATCACATTCTAGTTTCCCTTTTGTACCCTAACTCCTCCCAGAGATCACCCTTCAGTACCTACAATACCTTTTTTGTCATATTCTTTAAATTTTGTGAAATATTATAAAAATAAAAATGAGTATTATAAAAGTTGTTTGAGCCAGGCAGTGGTGGCGCACGCCTTTAGTCCCAGCACTTGGGAGGCAGAGGCAGGTGGATTTCTGAGTTCCAGGCCAGCTTGGTCTACAGAGTGAGTTCCAGGACAGCCAAGGCTACACAGAGAAACCCTGTCTCCAAAAAACCAAAAAAAAAATTGTTTGATATAAACAACAATCAATTTAACAGACTTATGTAGATGCTTGTCTACAGCAATACTGAAAATTACATACATTTTGTCAATATAAATTTTAAATAACTCCAAACATATTAACTGTATATTTTAAAATAATACATTACTACTAGTATTTTTTAAATGAATATAAATATATAAAGTTTTTGTTTGTTTGTTTGTTTGTTTTGTATTTAGTCAAGCTTAGAATCTTGGCTCTTACTGTGGTACAAGCCCAAAATAAGAACAATTTTTAGACATTGGATTTCATTGTAATTAAGCTGTATTTCAGTGATCCTCCATTGTACCTAAGCTGAGAGTTGACAATTCTGTTGTGCCAAGGAATGAATTGTAGGCACGATTGTTGGATACAGACTTCCTGCTATGGTCAAAGCTATTTGACTTGAGTGAGTGACTTTATTCTCAGTCCACAGAGAACATGTTACATTCATTTAAGAAATAGTGTGTGTATTAAGATGGTCTATCCATAAAGTCATTCACCAAATGTTTCAACGAACATTGGTTTTGATTGGAGGGTGGCACAGACATTAGGTGAGGGTAAGAATCTGGTTCCTTGGCTGTGATGATTTGGAAAAGCATTCATCTCAGAGAAAGAGTAACTTATAAAGTCCTTTTCTTCAAACTTGATAATAAAATAAATAAAACACCAAATGCACTAAACAAAGAAAGAATTGTAAAAGCAGTAAGGGAAAAAGGTCAAGTCATTTCTCTCTCCTACAATGACCTTCCTACTGTTTTTCCTGACTGCTTAGTAACTAACATCATAAAAGTACAGATGCTAAGGGAGTGTTCCTATTCATTCTGCTCAGGTATGAATAGGAAGATTCCTATTCATCTTTCCTCTGCCTCATTCACTTCCTTACCTTTTCCCAAATGCTACCTTCTTTACCTTACTCCATGAATTAAAATTTAAATTAAATATTCCTTTATTAAAAGTTGAATTAAAAGTTCTTTTATTTTATTATTTTCAGAAAAATTGTAAAAGATAGAGAAAAAGCAAAAGCTAAGTACAACATAAATACAAGTGCCAAATGGTTCTTTTTTCTCCCTTCACATTATATATATATATATATATATATATATATATATATATATATACACACATATGTATGTGTATATGTATATGTGTGTGTGTGTTTGTGTGTGTATGTGTGTATGTATTTATGTATGTGTTATATATAACATATATATATATGTTATATATGTGTTTTCTATATATAAATATATGTGTGTGTTTTTACATTCCAGTCATTAACCCCATCCTTGTCTGTCATCCCATAATTACTCATCCTATTCCTCCTCCCCCCTGACTACAGGAGGATGCCATCACCCTCACTACCTCACCAGGCATCCCCAGTTCCTGGGGCCTCAAGTCTCTAGAGGGTTAGGCTTGTCATCTCTCACTGAGGCCAGATCAGGAAGTCCTTAGCTGTATATGTGTCCAGGGCCTCCAACCAGCTCTTGTATGCTGCCGGGTTGGTGGCTCGGTGTCTGTGAGATCTAAACAGTCCAGATTAGTTGAGACTGATGGGTTTCCTATGGTGTGCTCCCTCTCCTCAGCTTCTTCCAGACTTTCCCTAATTCAACTACAGTGGTTCTCTGACTTCATTGATTGGATGTAAGTATCAGTACATTTCTCAGTCATCTGTTTGTGGGCCTATCTGATTAACCACCATGCTAGGCAGGAGTGTGTCAGTAAGCACACCGTAGCATCAGTAATAGTGTCATGTCTTTGAGACTCTCTTTGAGAGTCTTCCATTTTGCGGCAGTCACTAGACCTTCCTTCCTTCATTGTCTTCTCAATTTTTGTCCCTGCTGTTCTTTTAGACAGGAACAATTCTGGGTCAATGCTTTTGACTATGGGATAGTATCCCATCTGTCTACTTGATGCCCTGTCTTTCTATGGAGGTGGACTGTACAAGTTCCCTCTCTCCTCTGTTCAGCATATCATCTAATGTCCCTCAGTTTGATTCTTGAGTTTCTCACCTCCCAGATCTCTGGTACATTCTAGAGGATCCCCCAAACCCCACCCTCAGAAGTTGAATATTTCCATTCAATCTGCTGGCCCTCATGGCTTCTCTCCTGTTCCCTCCCCCAATACCTGGTCATGTTCTCCTTTTCCCCTCCCTCTCCCCCTCTCTCTCTCCCTCCACCCCATGTTCTTTCCTATCTCTGACTCCTTATGACTGCTTTTTTTCTCCTTCCCAAAGGGTATCAATGCACCCTCACTTGAGGGTTGTTAAACTTGAGTTCTGTGGACTGTATCCTGGTTATTCTGTACCCTTTTGGCTAATATCCACTTATTAGTGAGTACACACCATGTATGTCCTTTGGGGTCTGAGTTATTTCATTCAGGATGATATTTTCTAGTTCTATCCATTTAACTGCAAAAATCATGATTTCCTCATGTTCTTAATAGCTAAATAGTATTCCATTGAATAAATGAACAACATTTTTTTGTATCCATTCTACCATTGTGCAATTCTGGGTTATCAACTTATGGTTATCACTGATATGGTTATGTCCACTGGGAACCTAGTAGAGCACATACCCCTGTGGTACGGTTGGGAATCTATTGGGTATATGCTCAAGTGGTATAGCTGAGTCTTCAGGTAGATATATTTCTAAATTTCTGAGGAAACTTCAGATTGATTTCCAGAGAGGATGTCCAGTTTCCAATCCCACAAACAATGGTGGAGTGTTCCTCTTTCTCAGCATCCTAGCTAAAACCTGAGTTTTTGATCTTAGCCATTCTGATTTATATAAGGTGACATATCAGGGTCGTTTTGATTTCCATTTCCCTGATCTCTAAGGACTTTGAATATTTAAGTGCTTTTGAGCCATTTGAAGTTCTTTGTTGTGTATTCTTTTTTTAGTTCTATAATTCATTTTGTGATTGGGTTGTTTGGTTTTTTTGGAGGTTATCTTCTTTAGTTATTTATATATTCCGGACAACAGCTCTCTATTGGATGTGGGGTCAGTGAAGATTTTTCCCAAACTGTATGTTGCTGATTTGTCCTATTGACTATGATTTTTGCCTTACAGAAGCTTTCCAGTTTCATGAAGTCACATTTGTCAATTCTGGATTTTAGAAACTGAGCCATTTGAGTTCTGTTTAAGAAATCCACCCCCATACCCATAGCAGATGAGTTTGAAATTATGCCAATGAGTTTGAGGCTCTTTCCAACTTTCTCTTCTGTTAGATTCAGTGTTTCTGGTTTTATGTTGAGGTTCTTGATCCACTTGGACTTGAGCTGGGTGCAAGGTAAAAAATGTGAATCTACTTTAATTTTTCGACATATCAAATTGCCAGTTAGACCAGCACCATTTTTTGAAGATTATTTGTTTTTTCCATTGTATATTTTTTTGCTTCTTTGTCAAGATCAATCTTTCATAAGTGTGTGGTTTTTATTTCTGGGTCTTCAGAAGAGCTAATATCAACACTCTTCAAACTATTCCATAAAATATAAACAGAAGGAACACTACCTAATTCAGTCTATGAAGCCACAAGTACTCTGATACATAAACCAAACAAAGACCCCCCCC
>JADRCD010138768.1:0-12467 GCA_019843815.1 Montemys delectorum | reverse complement strand
TACAGGGTTGGCTTCCTGATGTAGCATACACTAGGAAAACAATATACCCATGAAGCTTGGAGAGGAGGGTTCTTGGCTCAGTGTGCATTGTGAGAACACAAGAAATGAGGCAACCCTGAAAAATCAAATCTCCAAATGCATCTCAAGCTGATGAGATGAGCCACCATGCTTAGTACCTCAGATCCTAGGGCTAAGAAAAGGAGCTTAAAATTGCTTCTGGGAAGTCTTAACCCTAGGATAGCTAGCAAAAGAAAATGTAGAAGGTATCCAAGGAAGAAGACTACCACGAGAGATCACCCAGTAAACAGTTCAGTGAACATAACCTCAAAGACCAAAGTTATAACTGGACAGTAGAGGCAAAGGCCAGAGGATTGCAAATTTCAGGTTAGCCTGGGGCTACATAATAAGGCTAATCCTTAAAAGACAAAAACAAGTATGTGTGTGTATGTGTGTGTAAAATATTTAGGAAAAAATGTTTACATAAAAATTTGTAGAAATAAGATTGCAGTTGTGACTTAAAAGGGTTAAATGGCAGGTTAGACACATATCAATGAAGTGGAGAACACATCTGTGGAACTTGGCTTAGAAAGCAATGGGGAGAAGCACAGACTTGAAAACATGAGAGGACACAGTGTAGGCCTGGATCCCAGCACTCAGAGGCTGAGATAGGAAGATCCAGCCTAGGCTACATTGTAAGCCTGCCTCTCAAAAGGGAAAGAGGAGGAGGAAGAGGAGGAGGAGAAGAGAAAGAGGAGAAAAGTGGAAGAGAAAGAAGGGGAGGAGGAAGGGGAAGAGCAAGAGGAGGAAGAAAGGGAGGAGCAGCAGTAGTGGCATGTAAAATAACACAAATGCTAGAACACAAAGATAAGCAGCATCTGAAAAGGGGATGAGATAGTAATAGAAGTTTCTAGAATTAATGGGATTCTCAGAAGGCACAGGAAAGTCCTGAATGCGGGGAATGTAAAAACAAACAAACAAACAAACAAATAAACAAACAACCCAGTCTTTATCTTACACCCTGAGCTACAAAGAGGCGCCCTGAAAATAGCTAGGGAGGAAAGTCCTGGAAGGGAAACAGATTTTCCCACAGCCGCAGAAAGGCCAGGCACATGACTTGATCCCAGCAGAATCCCTCCATGCTAGAGCCAGCTAAGCTGCCACTCTGGAATGGCTAAACTAAAATACATGCAGGATTCCCATGCTCTCAGTCAGAGGATCGTGAGAACTATTTCAGGAAGCAGGCTGAAGTAAGACAGGAAGCAAGAATCCATCAACAGCAAGATGGCTGATGTGACAGTGGGGGTGCATTCACGAGGACTTTGTCACACTGGTTTCAGAAGCCCAGAGACTCTCCTTTTAGACAGAATTACCAGAGCTTCCCTGAGTTGGCATGAGTAGCTTAGGAAATGTTGACAGTCTCTCTAGTTAGCCCTTCACCTCACAATGGAAGGGCTAAGAGGGCAGCAGCTTGGGGATACAAAGACCTGCTCTTAGCAATGCCTCAGACTTGATGATTTTAAACAAGACTGATAAAATGTACTTTATAAAGTTATACATCACTCATCAGCAGCGGTGCATCCTGGGAGATGAGTCCTTAAATGACTGATGTTGCTATTGGTTGAACATCCTAGAAACTGAGAGGGCCATGACATTGCTGGGAAACCTTCTTCACATATTAGCCTATAATTCCCCAAGACTTGACTCTGCAGAAAGTGACTGCATGTGTGCAAGATCTAAATGGCAACTGCCACACAACAGTTAACGAGAGAGTGGTTAGATCAGAGGTTAGATCAGATCAGTGGTTATTACAATTATAACATTTATTAACTCACTTAACTCACTTGCTTAATTAAGAACATATACATTATTTTGAGAAAAAAGTTCTATGTCCCAGGATTTAGTTACATTAAAAAAAAAAACAGTAAGAAAATTGACATTAACTGGAATTTGGTCACCATGTGTCTAACATTGGACAACTATTTCCCACATCTCCAAGTGAGCTTTCTGGACACTGGACAACAGAGTGGATTCGCTGCCAGTGTCACCATGACTTGCTCAACTTGCTCTCCATTTGCCCTACAGGAAGTGGCTGGTGACTCCCAGAAAGAGATGTAGAAGCTGCATCCTGGTTGATGTAGTAATGTCTACCTACAAGAAGAAACAAAACAGGGCAGAGAACGGAAGACTACCACACTGTAGTTTCCTTTTGATTAGATAGGACACGACCGTAAAATGTAGCTCAGGTCACATGGGGAGCTGCTGGGTGGAGAAGAGAGACAGGACTGCTGCCAGCTCCACGCCGTGCTGAGCACTTCTACAGTTCAGTGAAGCCCAGCATTTACCGTGGCCTCTGGGGATAGACAGAGGTCACTTCGAACAACAGAAGCAGCAACTTGCAAAGCACAGGCATGTGTCCAAGGAGGCAGAGCTCTACCACTGGAATAGTGGTTTAAATAAAAATCTTAGACCACCAAGTAAAATTACCCAAGAAGTCACCCTTCCTCTTTGTTACCAACCAAGTACAATGATATCCTAGAGACTCTTCTGCCCACGTTGTTCAATGTCTGGAAGAAGCAACTTTGACTTGTAATATTTTCCTATGACATATGTTCTCTTGTCCACTTTCTTCTCTCTCCTTTGATTCAATGCATGTGAACTATGAAAGGATCTTTAGCTGATGAAAATACAAGTCCCTACTTCATTTGGGAGCACTTCTACATATCTCGTTTACACCACAAACATAACCAGAAAGAGCATCGGATCTACCCACTTTGTCCTGCAAGGTGGACCACGGTCTACTGAGGCCCTTTCCTTACTCCATACGAACCCTTCCTTGGATGGCTCTGGCTCTGGGTGGTAGTCATGCGGCCCAAAGAAGGATCACTGCTTGAGGTCAGGAGGTTGGCATTGTAGTGACATGAAAACTGCACTTACGTTGTTCTGAGCAAGTACCTAACATTCTGGGTCTCAATTCTGCATTGGAATTAGATGGCCAATCACTGAGACCTTGGCTACCCAGTTCCATAAGCACCAGTTCTCTCTTAATCTCTGGTAAGTGCTGACTAAAAGTTGGCAAGACAGGGAAAGTACCTTTCTAACTCACCAAGGGACCCTACATTTGTTCTGTGCCTCTTTGACAAAGGTCATTACTGGTAACAAACAGTGGGCTATGGACTGGAAGACCTGGCTAAGAGGGGGGTTCACAGCTAGATTTTGCTCTAGCTGCTTGGAATAAGCAGCCACAAAGTTGCTAATTGGATTTGGCAAGCTGCTGAGTCACTGTCGTGTAGGATCAGATCGCTGCATGCTGAAGATGAAGCCCATGCTGTCAGCAGCTGAGAACACGTCTTTGTGATGAAGGAGAACAGGGTGCACAGAGGCACACTGTGGATCAGCTTTCACAATTTATGACGAGTAATTAAAATCTAACAAACCACAATTAGAAAGCACCCGCCACAGCCTTATTTTGCCATTTGTCTTTTAATTAAACGTTTCCTATGATTTAGCCCTAGCTCTGCGCATAGAGCCAGAGCCCTGATGTATTGGTTGTAGTATCTTGGGGGGAGAGGGGCTGAGAGAGGACATGTAAGTGTTTCCTTTAAATCACTGATCTTTCCTGTCTTGGGATCTCTGTACATCACAAGGAGACAGTGAGGCTGGCCCTTTGTGATACCAGAAGGGGGAGCGGATGCACCCAGGAGAATCCTAAAAGCAGAGCCAGGACAAAGTCAATTGGAGGAAGGTTTTTAATTTGCTAAAGCTGACAAGGTGATAAGTGGGAGAAAGGTACCATTATGTTATAAACAAGGAACATTTACAAGGACACTCTGTTGTAAACTAGGGTGGAGGGAATAATTTCTAAGTGTAAAGAGATTCAGAGTCTCCTCCCATGTTATCAAGGGCTTATTCTCATAAATGAGAAATGAACTAGTGTTTGCATGTCCAGAGGCACTATGGGATTAAAGACAGAATACTTGAGGGAAGGGAGTTATGGTCCTAGAGAAGAGTCTGTCTCCCTGAGCACAACTTGGGAATACTGTAGGTGTGCAGGCTCCCTCCAGGCCTACCAGGGAACTGAGGCAGACAGAGGACAGGCATTCAGTCACCTACTTTATTATTTGAGGTTAGAAAATGAGAAAGATGATCTGTTCTAGAAGGTTAGGAAGGATCCATACTTAGAATTAGATTTAAAGGCTTTCACACTAGAATATATGCTCCTTGAAGACAAAGACGAAGGAGGTCGATATGATGGCTCGCTATTGAGCTTGCTACCTGCTCACTAGAAGGTTGTTACTTGATGGGAATTGTTGCAGTTTTATTACTGGGCCAACAACAGGTGTCTAGGACAGCAGTACCCTATGTCTAGGTTTCATGATGCCACTGTTTGGCAAGCTAAAAGTTGCACAGGTCCAAGTGCATTTGATGGAGCTGATACTGGCCGCCATCGGCTGCCTTCTCTGGACTGACAACCTCTACAATTTCTCCAAATAACTCATCACTCAAGGAGGGCTCTTTATGGAGAAACAGGTTCCAAATGCAATTTGTAAGAATTGAGTTTGGGCCACAGCACATGCTCAAATCCAGAAACATCTATGGTGTCAGGATCCTATTCTAGCCCCTCAAAGTATACCCAACTTCAAATATTTATGGCAGTCACCCTGGTGTTGAAAATGGAGCAACACATTCTTGACTGAGTCAGCTAGGTGCACAGCAAAGCATTATTCAAAGCAGAGGCAGAGAAAGGGCAGGAAATGATAACACAAGACCCCAAACCAACTGACCATCCAACACCAACCAACCAACCAACCAACCAACCAACCAACCAACCAACCAACCAAGAAAACAAGGTAGGTTTGCCAACAAGGGGCTTTGGGATAACCTAGAAGGTGGAGGGAGCCCGTTTTCAACAGTCATCCTTGAAGACGACCTTCTTCCATGCTGGAGCAAGGAGAAGCCGCCAAGACATTTCATCAACTTCTTGCCAGCCAATTTGCAACTGGCTCTGTAATTATATCTTTCAAAGTCCATTTGGCCATCAGAAGCTTTCAGCCTGCCTTAGATTCCTTGGAACCTTGTCTCACAGCATCTGTACTCCCCTTGTGCCTGCCTCCTTCTTGCTCCTGGGACCTTTCCTCCTCTCAGTGGTATTTTCATGAGCTGAAGTTGAGTCTGTCTTAAAGCAGCTTGCCCTCCACTGGGCTTCAATACTTGGTGTCATTTTTGTCATTTGCCTCTTCCATACCCAAGTTTCATGAAAATGTGTCTTTTCACTGTGATCACTGCCTTGTATACCATGAGGGGGCAAGGAGGGATCCAGTCTAGTTGGTGCTGTGTGGGTACAGGGTAGTCTGCACTGCATACAAAGGGTTACTCAGTCAGTGCTCCCCCATGCGGGCTGGTTCAGGGCTGATGAGAATGTGATGTTTTCGCTTACTCTTAGCTGTACAAAACAACGGGGTTCATTACCATTTTTATATGTGCACGTCATTATACTTATTTCATATTCACTCCTTCCTTCCATGGTCTCTCCCACTATTGTTACTCATATGCTTTCATATCTTCTGTATACATTTAAATATGCATTTAAACCTACGTCCACATAAAAGAGATTGTGACATGCTCTTCTTTTCTCTATTACTCTCTTAACCTCCCCTCTTGTCTTTGGACTCCTTCTTCTAGTCTCATATTGTGAATGTGTGTGTGTGTGTGTGTGTGTGTGTGTATACATGTGTGTATGTGTACACGTGTGCACGGATTATGTATAACATCGAGATTGCATATGTGACAGAACATCTATGCTCTGTCTTTCCACGTTTGACTTAGTCTGAGGATCTCTAGTTCCATTCACTTTCCTGCACATGACAGACTTTCATTCTTCTTTATGGCTGAATAAAGCCCCCACTGTGCATATGCACACATTGTCTTTGCCTATCATCAAAGGTGAGGCTTCTAGGAGGATTCCATGTCTGGAGAACACTGCTGTCTTCCATATATGCCCCTGCACTTCACCACCTTCTGCTCAGAGATTAGAGACTGCATCCCTCCTGCACTGTTTTGTTCTCAGGGCCCACCATGATGCTCTCCCCAAGGGGCCCAGGCTGATATGTGCTGGATGCCAGATAAACACAGACCTTCTTACCCCATGGAAGGCCCAGAAACTCTTCCATCAATACTCAAATGTGTTTCTTACCCTGTCAATCACACCTGCACTTCTGCAGGGGTGGGAGGCAGAAGCAGCCTGCACTGCTGTCACAGCTGTGAGATGCTTAGTAAACTGTTAAGATGCTGGAAGGAAGGCATTTCCACTTTGGGGACACAACTCAGAACATACTGTTTCCTGGGAGCTTTGAGCTCTGAAGGCTCAGGCCAGGGCTGGGGCTCTTGGTGTAGCATGCGGCTGTTCGATGAGCAACTATTGTCTCCCTTTTTATGATGCTCCCCACCTCTGCAGTTAGCCTTTCCAAACCCACTCTCCCCTACTGCTGGTGGGATTCTTGAAAAAAATAAAAACCTGACAATGATACCACTTCATATAAAGAGGGTCTCTGCAGCTTGGCCCTTGCCTGCTGTGTAGCATGCTGATGCTACACTACCTTCCTATGTTTCTACCACTTGGAATCAACAGTCACTCCTGTGTTCCTCCAGTGTTCCTCATGCTCCCCTCCCCTCCCCTGCCAGAGCTGCTTCCTGGAAGGTTAGTCTAGGGAAAGGGAGGAAGAAGAGAGAATACATGGCGCCACCTTCATGGCACCTCCCTGGGTAAGGGCCGGGTCTTTAGATGGTCATCTATCCCTGAAGGTTGGCTGGGTATGGATTCCCAGGGAAGTAGCCTCAGAGATCAGCAGACTTACTCGGCCTTGTTAGAAATAGAGCTCTATTGTGGTCATCATCTACGTGATTGGTGTATCTGCTTCTCAGTTATACCTGAACTTGCCAGAGGAAGGGCAATTTGTAATGGACCTATTAAAACAGTAGCAAATCCAGCCTGTTGCTGTTTCAGACTGACCACATGTAAATCAGAAAGCAAACTGTCAGAATCCATGGCATTTCCTGAAGTCAGCACTTCTGTTGTATCTGTGGAATGCACAGACGGGAAGTATTGAGGACTGGCTGGTGATAGCTGAATTAGTTCTTGGCTACTGTTCCAGGCTCTGTCAGTACCTTGTGCTGTGTCTGAGCAAGTTACCTATCTCTCTGAGCTTTGGTCATGTTGGAACAAAATGACAGTGTTCAGCACAACTGACATCTACTAGAAACTAATGCTAACCCTTTTTATTAACGCGTTTTACTTTTGCTTCTCATTCTTGCCTGTGGCCATTAAGCCTGGCGGGCTGAGTCACTTGCCTTCAATATTTTTGGTGAGGGAAATGGTCAAGATCCTCAAAGGACAGTAGCTGGAGGCAGGCCAGGGGTGAAGTGCTGCGTTTGCCAAAGCTCTCTACACTATTCCTTGTCACACTTTCTACGTTTGAGGGGACTGTGTCCTTTGTATTTCTACTTTATGTGAGTCTTGTTGTTGTTTGTTTTAGCTTTTGCTTAAATAGGAGGTGCTGTTTTCTCCCTGGTCAGCCATGCACAGAGCGGTCCAGACATTGGTGGAAAAGAGTAACGAGGAGGCCAGGGCATTAGGTGTCAGATGGAGACTGGAAGACCAAGGCAGGAATGGGCAGGGACAGTGAAGTAGGGAGCTTGCTCAGGACCGGACTGATAGACAGACAGAATTTGAACAATTTTTGTTGAATCTGTATCATAGAAAGGCTTAATCTTAAGTGGTCTAAAATAAACCACAGAAAATTTAAGACTAAGCTACCACTGTCTGGTTCCTCCTATTAGGTCCCATTTGCTCCTCCTAGGCTGCCTCTCCCAGCTTTGATATGAGGGTTTGTGTCTAGTCTTATTGTAACCTGTTATGTAGTTTTTGGTTGCTATTCCAGGGAGGCCTGCTCTTTTTTTTAGTTAATTAATTGACTAATTAATTTTAAACCCTAACTGTAGTTTCCCCTCCCTCATCTCCTCCCAGCCTGACTTCCACCCACTCCTCCTCCATTTCACTTCAAGGGAAATGGAGAGGGAATCTGGGGGAGAGGAGGGAGGGAGAACTGCAGTCAGGATGTAATGTATGAGACTACAATAAATAAAATAAATTAAAAATAAAAAAGAATGAGCTTAGAATTAGAGAAAATGGAGAGTTTGAATATAGACTTTTAAAAATAAATTGAGATCTAAACTCAATAGTGAGAACATGAGGTGTTTTGATGAGCTAACAATGGATGATGACTATTTTAGTAATACAAAAGGATTGTTTAACAGCAGGATCATAAACAGGCAGCTTTCTGCTGACTTTGCCATATGACCTCAGGATGCTGTGTGGCTTCAGCAAGTCACTTACACTCTCCGAGGCTCCATACAGCACACCGGTGGCTGCTAACGTGTTCACTGTACTTGCACCCTCCATGGTATCTGGCCTTTGACTGCTACCATGTGGTATTGATGTTCTTGTATGATTCCCTTCCATGCTGCACTATGGCCCTGGCCTTTGTGACCATAGGATACTGTAGACATGATAGTAAGTTACTTGTTTATATCCAATAGGGACAGGCAGTCATAGAACTGACATAATCACCATTGATTCTTAGATGGTGTATGGATGAGAACAATTTAAGTGTGTGGGGACTGGAGAGATGGCTCAGTCAGTAAAGTAGTACTTGCCTTACAAGAATCTGAGTTTGATCCCCAGAACCTATCTATAAAACACTGGGAGTGGTGGCACATACTTTTAATTCCAGTGTCTGGAAGACAGAGATAGATGGATACCCGAGGCTTTCTAGCCAGCAAGCTCCAGTCTGGACAGAGTCCACCCTTCAAAAAAACAAGAGAGATGGCTGAAGAATGACAGCCAAGATTGGTCCCTTCATACAGATATGGCATCTGTATGAAGGTGTACCCATATAGGATAAGAAAAGTGTACATTTGCACATGTGTGCCTGTGCATGTGGACACCATCATACTCTAAACACCCCATAGCTTACTTCCCCAGTTTAAGAACTGCCTTTCCTCACTAGCATGTAAGGCTCTGACTTCAAGACCCAGGCCTGGCAAGAAGGCTTTGAGGGTGAAGGTGCCTGCTACTGGGTCTAAGGGCCCGAGTGTGATCCTAGAACCTTTGGTAGAAGTACTAGTGAATCCCACAAGTTGTTCTCTGAAATCCACACATAAATACTGTGGCACATGCTCACACACACACACACACACACACACACACACACACACACCTTTCACTATCTTCTCAGTTTCCACAATGGCCCATGGTGCCTTGCATCCGCCTTTGTATTTGTATTCTGAGTAGGCAAAGTTCTAAGTCAGAGTAAGAGTCAGCCTTTCAAAGGCCTAGAAGATCAGTGTGATCTTGAGTCTATCTGCAATTTCTGACTATCTCCAGTAAATGTACCCATTTGACTTGCTCCAACTAATACAGGCTTTTGGTTGGTTCCCATTATCTATCCATTCAAACTTGGGGCTCTCAGCCTTTGAACCTAAGCCAACTGCTTTCCTCTGCTGGGAATGACTTTTCCATGGTCACTCTAGGATCCATTTCTTCATCTCCTGCAAGTATTTACTCAATGGCTTCCATCTTTGCGCAGCCCGTCCTGATGCCTGCATAGAACCCACACTACTCCCCATTAAAATCTAAACATTCAGTGTGTGCTTCTCATTGATTTTATGTCTGGTCTCTTTCCACTGGGTTGTTAGCTGGGAGCATGTGGTGCTTTCTCCTTGGCTCTTGACCACAGCAGTCTCTTTGAGCCTGGCCAACAGCAGGGGATAAATAGTGACAGACAACCATTGATCACTACTTGTACTTACAGGATGAAGTAAGACCCGACACCACCCCATGGTCCCATCTGCCTAGCTTTATCTTGGTGGGCACTGGTGTTTTCACTAAATCCTGTTGCTGCTCAAAAGCTGGGCCACCTTTCTCTGAAGCTGCTGGTCTAGGCAGGTGCTAGTTGCAAAGAACTTTGGTTTGCAATTACTAGGCCAACATCTGTGGCTGGGGGCACTGAAGAGCAAGATCTCAACATATGGGGTGAAAGCCACCATCTGATTTATCCCAAAAGTGCTCATGGGCTATAGCAGCCAAATAAGCTGCTAATGTCAAGCACATGAATTAGACATCATCAAAACTGAAGATGAGTCTTTATGAGTGTGTATGTGTGTGTGTACATATGTGCATATGTACTTTCCTCTTCCATTTAATGTCACTGTCTTTGTTCACAAGGGCAGGTGCTTAACAGAAACCTTGGCTTTGGGCTGGTCTCAGCAGTGTACAAAACTATGTGATAGTTGCCTGGGAATGCTTGGGATCATATGCTTTGTCTCTGAAATTAAAGACCCAAAAGAAGAGCTAACATGAGCAGGAGGGGACATCCTCATTAGCCTTTCTCATAAGTAGCAGTGGCTGGGGACACCTTGTACATTGAGGGAATTCAGGTTTCTGTTACTAGTGAACTTCCCCAGGGGTCTGCCTGCTCCATGCAGGCCACAGGGGACTCACTTTGGAGCAAAGGTGCCTCTACAGGCCCCTGACTCACCATCTCTCTGCCCTGTAGTGTGGACACTGCAAGTGATCTTCCAAAAGCCCTTTTATTCTGCTGTCTTTGAAAAGAGCCAATAAAGACTCATTGACAAGAGACTTTTACAGATAGAAATTGGCACTTACCAACATGGGATACTTATGAAAAAGAAAGGATCATTAAAGTCCAGGCACACAGAGAAGTGTGCCTAATGAAGATGGCTGCTCCACAAATTTGGGTGTGCCCTGGGCCTCACACAAAAGGCCAGGATTATATTTCCAGGCAGAGGCAAAGGGCGAGACACCATTGAGAAGGACAGTTATCACTTCTGTTCAACTATTCAAACTTTGTATTTCCTGGAAATCTCTTCAGAGCCCATTTCTCCCAAGTACTTGCCATGGCAAGAGCCAGAGTGTAGGAAAAAGTTAGTTAGTGTTCTGCTGCTGCTGTTGCACTGAAGGTTTTTGATGGCTTCTTTGTAGAGCACCCCTTTGGTTTTGGTTTTGTTGGCACTGAATTCACTATGTAGTCAAGGCTGGCCTTGAACAGCTGATTTCCTCACCTCTGTCTTTCCAGTGCTGGAATTATAGCTGAGCTATCCTGGGAGCCAGGCATTGTTTTGTGGGTGTTATCTGTGGATACTCATCATGGCATAAGTGATTTTTGTCTGTGGTATAAATATCATGACTTTCTCTAGAGAGTGCAAATGCTGCAGATATAGTCATGACCAGGCTGGGGGGAAACCACCCAGGATGATCATTGTCACTGATGGAAGTATAATTGCCAAATCTAAACAGATGTTGACTGGGGCATTGTGTTTATAGTGTTCATTATATTGCATATTTGTATTTTATGACCTTTTTCTGTAGGTGTGTTATATGTGGTAATAAAAGGACTTAAGATTTAACAGGCTGCCTTCTGTGCAGTTCTCGTGGCTACATACCAACTACAGGACTGCCCTGGAGCTGGGAGGCTCAGCACAGAAGCCGATGAGCTCTTGCTCTATGCTCTGGTCTTCGTGTACTTAGGCTCCAAGGCATAGTGGTATTACACTTCCTCTTGCTTCTCAGATAGTTGAGTGCTTTCTGGGTGCATGCTGGTCAGGATACAGGGATGGAAGGAGAATTTTGGAAAGGAAGGTTACTTGGCAATAAGGCAGAATGGGTTTGTACTCAGCTTTGCTAACTACCAGTTCTGCACTCAGGAAAGCTTCTGAGCTTTTTAGAGCTTCTGGTTCCTCCACAGATATAGGTTACATAGTGCTGATCTCAAATGAGCTTCACTGATGGGCAGTATGCTCACACACTGATCACTGTCATTCAGATGTGTTGTTGGTCCCAACAGAATCCCCAACTATGACAGCCTGCAGGGCTGTGTTGGATCACACTTATTCTGGTGAGTAGGCAGGGAGGACACTGTTCCTCAATGGATTCTCTGCTGCCTTCTTAGGCCTGCTCCTTCACACACTGTGGCCTGGTCTTCAGATTTGTACCAGTCAATCCAGGTTCTCCCCCCCAGGAAAACACATTCCCTGAGTACTCCCTGGAGGAGGACATAGGCCTAGCTTCTTCCAGATAGCTCATCTTCTCCTTATCAATAACTAATCTCTTAGTTCACCACTCATTCCTGAGCCAGTTCCTGTCATGTCAGAAGTGCTATGCACTGTTGGTTTGGATCTAGCAGAAAAGCAGAAGTCAATGGTTGAAACAATATGGCTGGCATATAATAAATAAGAGGGAGGATATTGAGGGAGAAAGGACAGTGAGAGTTACAACACACACACACACACACACACACACACACACACAGAGAGAGAGAGAGAGAGAGAGAGAGAGAGAGAGAGAGAGAGAGACAGAGAGACAGAGAGACAGAGAGAGAGACAGAGAGAGAGGC
>JADRCD010138766.1:0-10626 GCA_019843815.1 Montemys delectorum | reverse complement strand
TTACTCTTTGAAGGGCTGGATTTGTGGAAATATATTGTGTGAATTTGGTTTTGTCATGGAATACTTTGGTTTGTCCATCTATAGTAATTGAGAATTTTTTGGGGTATAGTAGTCTGGGCTAGCATTTGTGTTCTCTTAGGGTCTGTATGACATCTGTCCAGGATCTTCTAGCTTTCATAGTCTCTGGTGAGAAATCTGGTGTAATTCTGATAGGCCTGCCCTTATATGTTACTTGACCTATTTCCCTTACTGCTTTTAGTATTCTTTCTTTGTTTTGTGCATTTGGTGTTTTGACTATTATGTGGTGGGAGGAATTTCTTTTCTGGTCCAGTCTATTTGGAGTTCTGTAGGCTTCTTGTATGTTCATGGGCATCTCTTTCTTTAGGTTAGGGAAGTTTTCTTCTATAATTTTGATGAAGATATTTACTGGCCCTTTAAGTTGGAGGTCTTCACTTTCTTCTATACCTATTATCCTTAGGTTTGGTCTTCTCATTGTGTCCTGGATTTCCTAGATGTTTTGGGTTAGGGTTTTTTTGCATTTTGCATTTTCTTTGACTGTTCTGTCAATCTTGTCTATGTTATCTTCTGCCCCTTAGATTCTCTCTTCTATCTCTCATATTCGGTTGGTGACTCTTGCATCTATGTTTCTTGACTTCTTTCCTAAGATTCCTAACTGTACAGTTGTCTCTTTTTGTGATTTCTTTATTGTTTCTACTTCCATTTTTAGGTCCTGGATGGTTTTACTCAATTCCTTCACCTGTTTGTTTGTGTTTTCCTGCAATTCCTTAAGGGATATTTGGGTTTGCTCTTTAAGGGCTTCTACTTGTTTACTTGTGATCTCCTGTAATTCTTTATGGGATATTTTTTGTTTCCTCTTTAAGGGTTTGTACCTCTTTACCTGTGTTCTACTGTATTTCTTTAAGGGAGTTATTCATGCCCTTCTTCAGCTCCTCTATCAGTGTTGTGAGATATGATTTTAGATCCAAATCTTGCTTTTCCAGTGTTTTGGGATATCCAGGGCTTGCTGTGGTAGGAGTACTAGGTTCTGATGAAGCCAAGCAGTCTTGGTTTCTGTTGGTAGGATTCTTACGTTTGCCTTTGCCATCTCTTGATCTCTGGTGTTAAATGTTCTTGGTGTCTCTGACTAGAGCTTGTCCTGTCCCTGCTGCCCTGCGAGTCCCCTGAGACTTGTGAGGCCTGTGCCTCCTGGCTGGTCCTGCCTTAGAAAGTCACCGGAGAGAAAATGGTGGATCTCACCTGAGTCTCTGGGTTAAAGCACTCCCTGGAGGCAGGCCCTCCACTTGGAGGGAAGGGGCAGAGTGGGTCGCTGATCCACCTCTGTCACTCGGAAGCTGAGAGGATCCTATCCCTGCTGCCCTGCAACTCCGCTGAGACTCTCTCCTGTATTTCTTTAAGCGAGTTAGTCATGCTTTTCTTAAATTACTCTATCATCATTGTGAGATATGATTTTAGATCCAAATCTTGATTTTCTGGTGTTTTGGGATATCTAGGACTTGCTGTGGTGGGAGTACTAGGATCTGATGAAGCCAAGTAGTCTTGGTTTCTGTTGGTAAGATTCTTGCATTTGCCTTTTGCCATCTGTTGATCTCTGGTGTTAGATGTTCTTGCTGTCTCTGGCTGTAGCTTGTTCCTCCTGTGGGTCTATAAGTCTGTGTTAGCACTTCTGGGAGATCAGCTCTCCTCTGGTAAGACCTTGTGTGTAATGGGCTGTGGATCAGTCATCCCTTCTGAGTCCTGAGTCCCTGGGTTGAAGCACTCTCCGAGGACAAGCTCCCCACTTGCAGGGAAAGGGCAAAGAGGGCTGTGGATCTCCAGTCCCCACTAGGTGAAGAGGGAGGTAGAAAGGATACTGTGCTGGCTGCCCTGCCATGTCTGAGGCTTGTGCCTCCTGTCTGGTCCCGCCTTAGAAGCTCACTGGAGAGAAAATCCTACTTTCCCTTTCTATGTTTCCTTAAATTTCCCAGTGTTTCTATCCTGCTTCAAAGATATCTGAGAGAAACATTAAGAATGAAAAATTGTGGTTCAGGGTGTTTTAGACCACCACAGGCAGGAATGCCCTTCTCTAATCACTAGATCTGTCAATAAGGCTTCACCCCTTAATATCCCATAGCTTCCTAAAATAATGTCACCATCTGGAAAGAAGGGTTTTTAACATGTGAGTATGTTGGGGACATCTCAGATTCAAAGTCCTTTGAACACACTTAGGTGGAAAAGTCTTAAAGTTTATTTAATTGTGCAGTTCTTTTATCCCCTTAACTAAAATCATGATTAGAGAAAATATATAATAAATTGATAACCTCATATTTACAATAAACTTTAATGCTGTGAGAATAACAGTTTTATTTTACTTATCCATGAAATCTTTCTTACTTTTTTTTTTTTTTTTTTTTTGGTTTTTAGAGACAGGGTTTCTCTGTGTATTCCTGGCTGTCTTGGAACTCATTCTGTAGACCAGGCTGGCCTCAAATCAGAAATCCACCTGCCTTTGCCTCCCAAGTGCACCACCATCGCCCGGCAAGAATGGGGAATTTTCAGATTTATACCTACTGCAATCTACTTAGTAACATTGTGCCCATATCATCTTTTTCTTATTTGAATATGAACTTCTCTTACTCTAGTCTAAAGCCAATACTGTTTACAACTATTATTGTATGTCCTTTTGTATACTTCTTACTTGGGCTATATCTATTTTTCTTTTTATTTCTTTCACATGTATTTTTTACTTTAGTGGATTATTCATATCTATATATCTATATATCTGTATCTTATTTTCTTCTATCATAGAGGGAATAATTTCATGATTTCACTTCCTTGATTACTCACACCACATCCTTGTACTCAACTTGCAAAGCAGAACGTAAAAGTTTAACAACATATGAGTTTCCAATTTCTCCATATCGACTAGTTTTATCTTATCCCATTTCCTCTTAGCATTTTCTTATCACCAGAGTTGTTAAGTTCAGAGCGTGGGCCTCAATAGGCTAGGCCTTGCTCTTCATTCTTCCTAAGCCATGTAAAGAAACAAATGTGGAAGTTTAAATACGTGTCCCCATAGGCTGAGATAATTGAAAGCTTGATCTCCAATTCATGGTACTCTTTAGAGGTTATGAGGAGATGCAACCCTGCTGCAGACAGTTCATCATTAGAGTTGGCTTGAAGAGTTCATGGTGTCACCCCTTTTCCAGTTTGTTCTGTTTCCAGCCTGTCAGTGGAGATGTGAGCTCTCAACTTCCTACTTCTATCACCATGTTTACACCCTGTTGCCATACTTCCTGCCATGATGGACTCTTCTTTGGAACCCTAACTTGATCTCAGTTTTCATAAACTGTGAGTCATTGTGTTGTCTTTTTACATCAACAGAAGTGTATCTTATACAAATAGTAGTAAAATGCAAGGAAAAGTCTATTTAATGTGTTCACAGTGGCAAGAGGAACAATAATGTAGTCCAGTGATGTCCCACCTACCTCAGATCCACCTCTGGGACACTGGTTTGAGATTCAGGTTTATATAGGCTAGAAGTCTTAATATATAATGAAACTTTCCTGGTCATGATGTGGTCCTACTCATCGGTGAACCACTATGCATGGTTAGTGCATCATCATCTCTCTGCTCCTAGTACTCAGTGTATATGAAGTTGTCAATCCTGTGTGGAATCATTTGGCAAGTAAATCAGGCCTTATGGTCGGGCTCAGGGGAGCAGACCTTTTTTCTCTATTGGGAGGCTCCTGAGGAAATTCCAATTCCTTGAGGTCAATTGTCTTAACAGTCTGACAGATGAAGCACAAGTGTCTTTTTAATTATCTTCACTCCTGCAAAAATGTTTCCAATCCCACCTTGTCTCATCTCATCACTATCTACAGCACTGCTATATTTGCCCCTACATGCATGTTCATATTTTATTATAATTTACATTAAGAAAAATAATTACATTGGAAATATAGTTACTTGAGTTTTCACACATGTATGCATTCTCAAAATCTGTCTTCAAATCAAGAAATAACATGCATCCTCACAGTGAGTTTCCACATCCCTTTAGACTCAAGCTCATTCAAATGTTTCCACATTTATATTTAAAAAATTAGTTTAATCTAATCTTAAATTTAACAGAATTCAATATCTCATGGGTAAATCCTTTCATGTCTAGATTCTTCATTGCAAATCCTGACATCCCTTATGCTAACTTTGTGTTTGAGCCTCACAGGGCTCACATTTTAGTGGTGAATTCCCACACTCTTAACATGAATGCTCCACTAAATCCATGGAATGGTCCTTCCAAGCTAGTCTTCCTATTGGCTTGCTCAAATTGTATTCAACCTGGTCCTTGTTCTCCTTGGTCTACAAAGCCAATAAAAAAGCCAAAACAGCCTCCTGTGGAAAATAGGAATCACTTTACCCATCTTTCACTAGAGACTTCGTCCATCAAAGCCTCTGCTAGTCCACTCTACTACCAGGTTCAAACCTTGTGTGGCCTTGCTTGGCATGTGACATCTTCCACAAAGTTGTGGGTGTGTATGCCAAATAAACAGCTGTCAAAGTCATCTGTTGAGAATCAGATGTTTTGTATTCATCTATTCCTAGAATCCTTGGCATGATTCCCTCCCTAGTGGACACACTGAGTAGGAGTTGATGAGTCTCAAATTAATCTTTTAACATTACTATTCTAGTTTTATTTCTGTTGCTGTCATAAATACCCTGAGAAGCAACTTTGATGAGAAAAGGGTTTATTTTAGCTTACAATTCCAGGTTACAATCCATTAGTCAAGGCAGGGACTTTAATCATCACATTCACAATTAAGAGCAGATAAACAATAAACATATGGATCCTTGTTTCGTTTTGTTTTGTTTTGTTTTGTTTTGTTTTGTTTCTGCTTAGTATCTAGCTAACCCTGTCTATTCTAACAGTCTAGAGCCTGAGAGCAGAGGACGGTGCCACTTACAACAGGCATGATCTTGCTACATCAATTAACATTCAAGACAATCTCTTCGATAGATATGCCTATAGGCCAATCAGATCTATATGTATTTCCTCAACTTAAACTCTTCCCAGGTGCTCTAGGTTGTTTCAAGTCAACAGTTACATCTAACAAGTACAGTTACTTACATTGTTATAAGTAGTGCCAGCCTATTTCCAGTATGGGTAAATACTATTCTACTGTAAGAATATGCTAAAGTTTGCTTATTCAATTCCCTTTTCATTGACAGAGGTTAATTTTCACATATGAGGGTAGTATACATGAAAGCTGCTATTAACATTATCATGCAAATCTTTTGTAAGCCCAGGTTTTCCTTTCTCTACAATAAACACAGTGAATAAATTGTTGGATCCTGTGTTAATAATATGTCTACCTTCATGGGATGTGACTAAATTGTTTACTAAAGCAGTTGTACTGTTTGGTGTATCATCTTTCATGTATGTTATAGTAACTTCACACATTTGCCAACAGTAATACCAATTGATGCCAATCTTTTAAATTCCAGATATTATAGAAAGTGTAATTTTTAAAAGTTTTGATGATGCTTCTTTTGTTTTTAATTTACAAACATGTGACTTTATTTTAATCTCCTTACTATATTGATTACATGTTAACCCTTTAACCCTTATTCCTCTGCCACAGGTTTCTGCCTTTTCTAAATAAATATTTAATGGATATATATATATATATATTCCCATGGAGTTCACTCAGTGCTACTACTATGTACCTGGGTGCAGAGCCATCTTCTGGAACATGGGTAGCCACTCAATTGCTTCACCCTTGAAGAAAACTGATTCCTTCCCAGCAGCTGTGCATTGCCAATAGCTTCTCAGATTGAGGTGGGAATTCATGAGCCCCTCCCCCATCCACACTGGGATTTGGGTTGGCTCCATTTTATGCAAGGCTTGTACATGAATTCACAGCTGTTGTGAGTTCATGTGTGCAACTGTGCTGTCCAGCAACTACATAATCCACTAGGGATACCTACTTCCTCTCTCTCTTAGTGTCTCTACTCCCTGAACCTTAGGGGAATGAGGTATGTTATAGATGTTACTTTTAGGGCAAAGCAGTCCACATAAGTCTCTTATTCTGTGCATTAACACTTAAGAGTTACTGCAGAAAGAAGTTTCTCTAACAAGAGTTGATAGATACCCCAATGTATTAGTACAAATGTAAGAATTTAGGGACACGTTATTATCCATTTAGCAGCATAAAAGAACTAAGTTCTTTCCTAGGGCCTATGACATAACCAGAACATGTTTTTTACCCAGTTAATAGTATTGAGCATAGGGGTCCCACTTATGGCAAGGACTTTAAATCCAATCAGAAAATGGCTAGTTAATGTCATAACATTTATACCACTATTGTATCAATGGACATGTCTTGCTAATACAGTTATTATAATTCATCAGGTACACAGCTGGCTAAGATTGATGATGTCTTTTCTCCCCAGGTAGTATGACTAAAATTGCTGAGCTTCCAGATTGGGAATAGCTTGATTTCTTTCTGTCCAATGACCCAGGCCTGTGGTATCATCAACAATCTCAATCTACTAATGATTGTTTGGAAATGTTACACAACTTTCAAAGATTTCACTGTCTAGAACACCATTTAATTTATAAAAGCAACAGGGTGGGGCTGAAGATGTAGCTCAGGGGTACAACAATTTCTTGGAATGGACAAGGTCATGAGTTCAAATCCCGAGCTGCAAAAAGAAACTAAGTGACTAGAAGAAAGTTCCACCTATTCTCATTCTTTCATTGTACACCAATAATTAGCATCTTATTTTCATGCTGCATATTTCATATAATTAAGAGAAAAATAGTTTTATATTATTAATAGTATGAAACAATAGAATACATTAATTTTTATTATAGAGTTTATATAATGCTAAGGATTTGATAAATGCATAATGGTATATCTATATCAAAATGTGTAATTGCATGTACCCATAATATTTTAAATACCATCTAAGCATCCCTATGCATCCCACTTAGTCTGTCCTATGCCTTTGATAATCACTGACCTCTTACATTTTCTATACTTTTGTCTTATCCAGAATTTCATAAGATTTTGATTATGTATGCTGTTTTTGTAAACTTGCTTCTTTATTGTAGCAATATGTAGCTAATTTTCTCCCATTTTATCTTTTCATAGCTTGATAGCTCATTTATTTTTATTGATAAATAAAAACCACAATTTGGTGGCTTGTTCAGTTCTTGAAGGATAAGAATTTTTTCTAGCTTTGGCAGTACTGAATTAAATTGCTAGAAATAGTCGTGTACAGATTTTTTGTGTTGACATAGGTGGTTAAATTGTGAGGGTTAAATTAAGCATTTTAAGAAAAAAAATTAAACTGTCTCCCACAGTGGTATTCTATTTTATATCCTCGCCTGTCTTCGAGAAAAGATCTTATTATCAGAATTTGGTATTAGCAACTTCATAAAAAATATTTTAGCATATTCACAAGTTTGAGTTCATATATTCATCTAACTTCAGCTTTCATTTTTCATATGGCATATTACAAAAGAATCCTTTTATAAACATGTATCCACCTGTTCAAATTTTTTGCCATTTTAAAATTATTTAATCATATTAAATAATGGTACAAGATTTACCATGTTTACTAGTTTTAAATTTATCACTCAATGGGTATTGTTTAGTTCATATTTTTGTATACTCAATCTCCATAATGACATCATCTACACAAAATGAAACTTTCTACACATTAAAGAGTATGCTATTTTCTCACCCACCTACCCTGTCTTCAGCACTTAGACACCATTAAATTTTATCTATGCATTTGATTACTTTAGTTATTTCATATATATGAGAACTATATATAAAATGTAAATAAAATGCAAATATATAAAAGTATACATGTATGTAGTATATTTATAAATAATTTTATATCTTTAGTATTTGACTGTTTTATGAGGCTGATGCAATGGCACTGCTTAATAGTTAAAGACAGCTTGTTGTCCAAGCCTGAAGATCCAGTGAGCAATGGTACTGCACACACCATTACCCTAGCACTGAGATGGATGGAGACAGAAAGATCTGTAGGATCTTCCAGCTGCGTGTGTGTGTGTGTGTGTGTGTGTGTGTGTGTGTGTGTGTACATGTGGTGGGCAATATGAGCTTCAGATTCAGAATGTATGATGTCATAAAGAAGTAAGGCATAAACTACATACATACAGCACACTTAAAAACATGTGCGAAAAATTATTCTAAAGTGAAAGAAAAAGCTATAGAGAGGTGGCTAGGTAGGTCAAGTACTGTGCCAACATGAAGACTGGCATTCAGATCCCTAGCCTCACATAAACAGAATAACATAAATGAAAGAGGTTCTATCATTTCAACAATATGGTGCTGTGCTGGTTAGTTTTCATAAACTTGACTCAAGCTAGTCACCTGGTAAGAGAGAGCCTTGACTGAGGATTTGCCCACATCAGGTTAGCCCATAGGCAAGCCTATAGGTGCATTTTCTTGATTAATGATTGGTATGGGAGGGCACAGGACACTGTGGGCAATCCCACCCCTAGATATGCGGTCCTGGGGTGTATAAGCATGTAGCCTAAGAAACTCATAGGGAGCAACGAGTAAGCAGCCATACTCGGTGGCTTCTACTCTGGTTCCTGCATTTTGTTCCTGCCATGACTTCATTTATGGACTGTGATGTGGAACTTCAAGTAAGCAATATACATCTGCTCTCCCAAATTGCTTTTAATCATGGTATCACAATAGAAACTTAACGACAACAGAAGGAAACCCTTACTAAAAGTGACCAATTTTCAAGATGCTTATCATATTTTGAAAACATATGGAGTTAGGTCCCTGGGACTCATGTGGTGGAAGAAGAGAACGAACTTCTACAAGTTGCCCACCTGAAATCAAAGTGCATTTCAGTGGCACATATTCATACTCTCCCTAGGGAAACAAACAAACAAAGAAACAAACAAACAAATAAAGGTAAAAAATACATGCATAAGAACATAAAAATTAGCATTTGAACAATTGGGTACTGCAGCCTTGCTAGGTGGATATGTAATATTCCCAATCATGGAAAGCATCTTAGTTACTCTATTTTATCCAGATGAAATGTTGTAATCGCTTTAGGATTCTCAAGCAGCTCCTGTGATGGCACTTCTCTCCTATTATCTGCAGACACCCTTTTTTCCATCCTGCTAAAGATTTATCACAGAACTATCTTTCATTATCATTGATTGTTCCCACTATTTCATTCATTTCTCCTCATTAAATTAATTTGGGTTTTACATTCTTGTAGGTAGAAGCTGAGGGTAAGGGAGCATAAATGTTTTCAGCACTGGAGTCACCATACTCTTTATTGTAAATTCTGACTTCTATCATTATAGTTAAACACAAGCACACAACACATACATGAACTGGTGTGGTTTGGGTTTGATAAAATTTTATCTATCAACATGGAGAGGTGGGGAGGAATCTGCCATTGGACTTTTACTTTAGTTTACTGACTACAGGTTAGGCTGACAAGATAAACATTTTCATTCCTCTTAAATGAGGCTGGGATGAGGACATAGCTATAGCTTTAATTAAATTTACTGCATGGCTTATGAGGCTAATTCCCAATTGCACCACTGCTGCTACTTTTAATTTGACATTATTCGATTTGGAAGAAGCTTAGGCCGTAGTACCTAATATTTTAGGTTTGTTTGGATTCACGTTTGCACAGCCTAACATCCAGGAACATAATTACTGCAGTTTTTCTCTGTCTTCTACCCTATTTTCCACTGATATAATCTGGACAAATATTCAGGATGTATTTGTTCAATGAATCATTGGTTCATATGAATTCTGTTTGCATCTGGGGCTCATCTAGTTCGTATATACAGCCTATTTTTAGCCCAGCACACAGAGTACTCTTTTCGGAGTGCACATTACATTGTGTACCTCTCCTGTCTCAACTCCCTTCAATCGAGTCAAATTTCATTTAGAGGCAAGGACAGTGTCTTTATAATTGCCTACAGGGCCTCCGACTTCTATGCTGCATTTACTCTTCTCTATCTAATCTCTGTTCCTAGAACATACCTTTTGCCTTTTTACTCCATCAGCTTCTCCCTATTGATTTTCTGCTGATACACCAAGTACACTCTTATTTGAGGTTCTTCGCTCTGGCTCTACACCACTTGGACTGTTTTTTCCCCAGATATCTGCTAGACTATATTTTCCGTTTCCTTCAAATCTCTTCTTAAAAATCAATTTCTCAGTAAGACTTACCAGAACAAAAGCTACTTAAAATTGCACATAGTTGGGTGTGTTTTAGCTTTGTAATTTTTCCCTCAGAATCAAGATTTATATATTATAACATAGATAAACCTTAAAGACAATATATTAAGTTAAAGAAACCAGCCGTAAAAGAACAATTTCTACATGATTCCATTTACATGACACGTTATAAGGCATTCAAACACTAGAAGCAGAAAGGAGATTGATAGTTGCCAGGTGCTGGAGGAGCGTGGAAAGAGGAGCTGCAGCAGCTAGTCTCAGTTGCTGTGGTTTCAGTCTTGCCAGATGGAAAAGCTCCAGAGATCTGCTGGAAGCAATGCACACACACACACACACACACACACACACACACACACACACACAC
>JADRCD010138765.1:0-13118 GCA_019843815.1 Montemys delectorum | reverse complement strand
CAATCATCTAAATCAAAGAGCAAATGGGAGTGTTTTGGTTTTGTCTAAAATTCATAAGTTAATGTCATGAATCTAGGTTAGTTATAATACAAGAATTAAATCTTAGTATATGATGAAACTTCAAAGTGGACATAAAATGAAGACAAATTTAATCTAATGGCATGATTTTTTTTAAACTAAAGTACACAGGCGCCAATTAGAAACTGAATCATGTAAGAGAATGAGATAATGTTTCTAAAGTTTTATTGCATTATTGAATTATATAAAGCAAATTGAAAGTTATTCTACTAATGCAGACTATGGGAATGGAAGGACATATCTCTTTGTATGTCATGAAATACTTAAGGGCATTTAAATCAGTCTAGACAATTAGTAAATTTAATACCTAATAATCAAATGCCACCTACAGTGTTGTCATTGCTTTGATGACCAAAATAAATCATTAAATGAAGAAAAATAATCTCTAAATGAATTGTTAGGAAAGACTTTAATTTCAAAACTTGAGTGAAAAATGAATATATAGGAACTGCTTTAAAAAACACATTAAAATATAGTGGCAGTATATCATTAAATTAAGCAACTTCACTAAATACACATACATGCACATACACATAAACAAATGCACACACAAAGAGACAGATTTTGAGAGATCAATATATGTGACCAAGTCATTTTGATCATACCTACTTTTTACAACCAACCTTTCAGGAGCTCTTGTGTCAACCACACAAATATCCCCACTAAAGTTTATCATCTTTTATTACATAAATGATTGAATCCAATTAATGTAGCCCATAGGTTCATGGGGGCAAAACTAATAACTTATCATGTAATGAAATAAACTGAATTTTTTCTCCTTTCTCAGCCATTACCTGTATGCAGCTTCTGATCTAGGAGTAGGATCTTGGGATCCTTTCCTTCATTCAGGCTGGATACTGTGTGATACAGTCTAGTTTATTTACACAGATTATTGGTTGAATGTAGAGATATTTATAATTCCAATAAGATAAAATCATTAAATTATTATATTATTGATATTGTTTCTATATAAATTATATGAAAAGTAATATACATTATATAATATTATATATATTAGTATTATCTTTTCAAATAAAATTAGAAGATACTATCTAAATTGTTCTTATCCCACAAAATATGAATTTTTAATTTACTTATAAATAGACCATATAAATATGTCTTTAAATTGGATATAGATATTTAATTACCTCTTTAAATGTAGATTTTCTTTAAAATAGTTAATTTATAAATATATTGATTCACATGGGAATTAAATTCAAAGGGGATCACTCTATTTGCTGACATCTTTGTGTCAATTGTTTCTGCAAGGAAGAGAACACTGAGAACTATTTTACTTAATTATCAACCTATGTTTAGGACATGTCACAAAAATTTAATAGGCCAAAAATAATGTTATGTATTCTATGACATTTGACAAAATTTTGTTTGTTTACATATATGTTCATGGTTTTGTGTGTGGGCATATGGGTGGTCAGGTTTGTGAACATATGTATGTGTTCACATTTGGAGGCTATAGATTAATTCAACTTATCTCACTTATTTTTTTCTTCATATTGTTTCAATAGGCATAAATTTTAACTCAGCCTCAAACTCATTGATTCAGCTTATCCCAAGAATTTTACTTTCTCAATTACAAAACTTTGTTATAGACATAGTGCATCACTGTAATGTTTTAGAAAACAATTCCAATTAGAAACAAGATTCTTATTTTTGAGTGACAAGAATTCTACCAAATAAGCTAGCTCTGTAGCTGATTTGGTAATTCTTTAGAGGCAGATTTCATGAATTATGGGCATCCCTGAACTTTGTAGAACCTGACTTGACCATGAACATCTAAGTCTGAGGCTTCTCCTTCTCAAATTATGGTAGGTTCCTTATCACATATGACATTATTTAGCTGAATTTTCAAAGTTTTATAGCTATAAATTTAAACATATTGATCACATATAAAGAGGTGTCTACTATTCTTAGCATTCTTTATAATTAGTTTAACTTTAAATTTGACTGAAATTTCAGAATTTGAATTTTTTTTAAAGCAAAGCTGTAGGAAACATAATAAAAAGTACAGTTGGTACTTTAAGCAAAAGTCTAGAAAAGGTCTTTTCTTTTTTACCACTCTTGACCCATTTTGATCCAAGATCATTTTAAACAGTTCAGAGTACATGAGTTATTTAAACACAATGCCCAGATCAAAGATTTACTGAGAGTAGAATATAAACAATTAAAATAATTATACTATACATAGTCTTTTTTATATCCAAAAAGAATAAAGCATGTGTGCAGATCCACAAGATGAATTATATATTTGTTTTACATCTTGATTTAATATATGACTTGGAATGTCATAGATTATGTTCAATATTTTCCAGAGTTATTTTGATTTTATATATGTCAATGATAAAAACATCACTTGCATAACCAAAGTATGTTTACTGTCTTTTCAGAAAACTTTAATAATTTATTTCTATTTCCACAAACCAGAATTTGTTTTAAAATATCTTTTTTATTTCTTCATTATTATCTTTTTATTTTTATTAGATATTTTCTTTATTTACATGTCATATGATCTCTCCTTTCCCAGTTTCCCTCCAAAAAGAAAAAAGAAAAAAAGTAAAAAAAAAAATCAAAAAAATTAAAAACTAAAACAAACCCGTTTCCTCTCCCCTCCCATGCTCACATCCCCACCCCCTCCTGCTTCCTGCCCCTGGCCTTCCCCTACACTGGGGCATAGAACCTTCACAGGGCCAAGGGCCTTTCCTCCCATTGATGACCGACTTGGCCATCCTTTACTATACACATGCTGCTGGAGCCATTAGTCCCACCATGTGTAGCCTTTGGTTGGTGGTTTAGTCTTTGGGAGCTCTAAGGATACTAGTTAGTTCATACTGTTGTACATCCTAAGGGGCTGTAAACCCTTCAGCTCCTTTGATCCTTTCTTTAGCTCCTTTATTGGGGACCCTGTACTCAGTCCAATAGATGAGTGTGAGCCTCTACTTCTGTATTAGTCAGGTACTGAGCCTCTCAGGAGACAGCTATGTGAAACTTTAGTAATCAATTCAAATAATATTTTTGATTACACATACTACCAATAAAATCTATAGGAAATTATTTTTTTACTTGATAGTGCAATTATTAAAGATAAGAGAACATTTTGTTTTCAATAAGAAAACAATTATTTTTCACTAAAAATCAAACTTTTTACATATAGTGAAATATTATATTTCATAGCATACTGTGGTACATAAGATACTTTTAGAAACCATTAGCTGTTACTGTATAGTACAAAGTTTAACTAGTTTCTATAAGTTGCAAAGAATTCATACAATACACAAAAGTTGTTGATGTCAGAAATACCTCTGATTCATTATATATTTGTTTTTTGAAAAATATTTCATTATTGTAGGTTCAGAAAATCATTTATTGGTGCTAAATTTCTAAAGCCTGACAATAACTGATATGAGTCCATATGTGGCCATGATCAAATTAGGAAATTAGGTCCTAAAGAAACATAATCAACAGAAGGTTTTTTATATATTTCATAGATGTAGTTCATTAGAACTACAAGTGCTAGATAATCTAACAGTGGTATCTGTGTACTGGAGAATCAAAAAAAAAATAACAACTCATTTGAAAAAAAGGGACTCATGGCTCCAGCTGCATATGTAGCAGAGGATAGCTTAGTTGGTCATCAATGGGAGGAGAGGCCCTTGGTCCTGTGAAGGCTCTATACCCCAGTATAGTGGAATGCCAGGGCCAGGAAGCAGGAGAGGGTGGGTTGGTAAGCAGGGGGAAGAGGGAGGGAATAAGATTTTTTTTTCAGAGGGGAAACTGGGAAAGGATATATCATTTGAAATGCAAATAAAGAAAATATCTAATAAAAAAAAGAAGCAACTAGTGACTGAAGAGAAAAAAAAAGAAAGAAAAGAAAAAGCTGAACATTTAGGTAAGCCCAGTCTAACGTTTAAAAAAACTTTGATCTTTTTCCAAAGACTTACTGGAATAAAGTTCCCATTAGATGGCCAAAGGACTAGGTTCTGATGTCATTAGAGGACAGCAATAGCAGAAGAATCGTTTTAGTCAGGAAGCAGCAGTTATAGGCAGCATGTTGATTGCAGCCAAGCATACTGTAAACAGTGCTTTCACTCCCAGCTAATCATCTTAGAAAAAAAAATCTTCATAGACAAACACAAAGGCATGTTTCCAAGAAACATGCCTCTACAGTAGGGCAAGTTGACAATCAAAACTAACTATCATATACTTCCTTTGCAACAAATTACACATTTGAAAACCCATGACAGCTATTCTTAGCAATTCTGAACAATAAAAGATCTTTTGGGGGTATTACTATCCCTGCCTAAAGACTATACTATACAGCAGTAGTAATAAAAACTCCATTGTATTGGGAAAGAAACAGACAGGTTGATCAATGGAATCAAATTTTCTTTGTATATAATATGTAATTTCTCTTTTCATATTGAATAATTAGTATCTATTATTTGTATAATTAAGATCTAATGCCATCAAACTGGAAGTTCTTCATATAATTTGAACTCATATATAATATATAAAATATAATAAACACATCAGAATAATAAACATTGACCATATATCTTATATTGGGGATATACTACCAGGGTCATTTTTTTTAAATAAGTAAAAGGGAACACATTTTTATGGTATATGGCAGTATGTACAGAAATGTGGAGGCATTGATGCAGAACATATATTATATAATTAAATATTCTTTGCATTTGAAGTCAAAATATGATTTAAACCAGTTCATGCTTGAAAAGACAAGCTCATGTTTCCAGTTATTTTTAAATACTTGGTATGATATCCAGTTAAATGAATAAGGAATTGCATTTGTATATATTCCTTTGGGATAATATATTTACAAAAGACAGAAGATGGAAAAGAACCCATACATCATTCAACAAAGGAATGGTGGTACAAAGAAAATGTGGTACATTTATACAATGGAACTAGAAAATATTATCCTGAGTGAGGTAACCCAATTACAAAAGAACACACATGGTATGTACTAATTGATAAGTGGATATTTGCCCCAAAGCTCAGAATACCCAAGATACAATTCACAGACCACATAAAACTCAAGAAGAAGAAAGATCAAAGTCATTCTTAGAAAGGGGAACACATACTCACAATGTGACAATGTGTGGAGCAAAGACTGAAGGAAAGGTCATCCAGAGGTTGCCCCCCTGGGTATCCATCCCATATAATCATCAAACACAGACACTGTTGTTGATGCCAAGAAGTGAATGCTGACAGGAGCCTGATATAGCTGTCTCCTGTGAGGCTACGCCAGAGCCTGACAAATACAGAGGTAGATGCTCACATCCAAGCATTGGACTGATCACAGGGTCCCCAATGGAGGAGTTATAGAAAGGATTGAATGAGCAGAAGCAGTGTGCAACCAATAGGAAGAACAACAATATCATACCAGCACAAAATAAACACAATATACAACAAGCCAGAGTCAACAAATTAAATGAAAAGAAAAAAATAGGCATTCCACTAAAGTCAGGAGACAAGACACAAGGCAGTCTACTCTATCCCTATCCCTTCAATATAGAACTTCAAGTTTAAGACAGAGCAATAAGACAATGAAAGGAGATCAATAGGCACAAATTGGAAAGGAAGAAGTCAAAATAGTCACAGAAGACCTATTATTACACATGAATGATTCCAGAAGGTCTACCACAGAACTTGTACAGTTGATAAACAACTTCTTAGCAGTTGCTGGATATAAAATTAACCCCAGCCCTGCTGTGATGGCACATGCCTTTAATTCTAGCATTTGGGAGGCAGAGGCAAGTGGATTTCTCAGTGTGAGGCCAGCCGGATCTACAGAGTAAGTTCCAGGAAAGCCAGGGCTACATAGAGAAACCCTATCTTGAAAAAAACAAACAAAGAAATTAACTCAAGACATCAATAGCCCTCATTATACAAAAATAAACAGACTGAGACAGAAGTTAGGAACTCAATACCTGTCATAATAGCCACAAATAATATAAAGTAACTTGGTGTACCTCTAACAAAGCAATTGAATGACCTGTATAAGAATAACTTTAATGTCTGAAGAAAAAATTGAGGAAGATATCAGAAGACGGAAAGATCTCCCATGCTCATGGATAGGTAGGATTAACACAGTGAAAATGAGCATGTTAACAAAAGCTTCAATGCAATCCCCATCAGAATTCCAACACAATGCTTTACAGATCTTGAAAGAGCAAATCTCAGATTCTTGTGGAAAAACAAAACAAAAAAGAAAGCTATCTTGAACAATCTAGAACAATAAAAGAACTGCTGGAGATATTACTATCCCTGATCTCAGGCTGTACTATAGAACAGAAGTAATAAAAGATGCATGGTATTGGGACAGCAAAAGACAGGTTGACCAATAGAATCAAATAAAAGAGTAACAAATATGTCCATACCCCTACAGAAACTTTGATTTTTATAAAGAAGCAAAAACTATACAATAGGGAAAAAAAGTGGGTGCAGGTCTAACTGAATGTCTTCATGTAGAAGAATGAAAATAGATCCATACTTAAAAACCTGATCCTCACGTCCATAGTGGATCAAGAACCTCAAAATAAAACCGGATACACTGAATAGAATAGAAGAGAAAGTGGGAAATAGCCTTGAATACATTGCTACAGGAGACAATTTCCTAGCAGTGAGAGATATGGATCCTGAAGTGGCTATTTCCTGTAGCCAAGCAGGATTCCCAGTGGAGGGATAAGGATAAGAACAGCAACCCATCCACAAAACCTGTGACCCATAGTGTGCCCTGTTTAGAAGATGTGCAGGAAAAAAGACAGAAGAGAGATGGAGGAAATTCCAACTAATGACTGTCTCAAATAGAGACCAATCCTGTGGGTAAGAACCAGCCCTGACACTGTTAGGCTTGCAAACAGAAACAGGCATAACTGTCCTCTGAGAGGCTATACTCATCCACCAATGGAAAGAGATTCAGAGCCCATAGCCAAACATTTTGTGGAGCTGGGAAATCTTATTCAAAAGTTGGAGGAATCTGAACAGTACAGAGCCTCTATAGGAATTTCAACAATGTCGAGGACACGTGAGGACTCCTAGAGACAGAATCACCAACCAAAGAGTGAGGAAGGGTTGAAACTAGGCTCCTACACATATATAGCAGATGAGTGGCATGGTCTTCATGTGGGGATTCCAACTATTTAAAACTCCTCCTGAATTTGTTGGCTTCCTGAGGATCCTGTTTCCCTATTGAGGCCTTTTCTTGCCTCAGTAGTAGAGAATGCACATAGTCTTGCAGCAACTTGATGTGCCAGTAGAGGATGAGGTCACAGTGTGTGATGTTGGGGGAATAATACCTATAGGGGAACTCCCCATCCTCAAAGAAAAAGAGGAAGGTGGAGTTTCTGGGTAAAGGTGTACTGGAAGGAGAGGGGATCTGATATTGAGATGCAAAGTATAAATTTAATAAAACTTATATAAACAATATGGACAAAAATAAATAAAATTATCTTAAAAAATACATAAATGTCTTCTAGAAAAGCTCCATAAAATACATGAAAATGTATATAATGAAGGCAAGATGACATAAAAAAAATATATAAGTAGAGCATAAGGAGTTAAGGTTCCAACAATAAACAATGAACACTTGTGATAATCTTTTTATTGCTTTTGTTGTTGTTCCTCTGCTTTCTTTCTAGATATACTAATGACAAGGCATAGCGTGGAGGAGAGAAAACAGAAAGGAAAGGAGTTGGGGTGGGAAGGGAAGAGACAGAGACAGAGGGAGGAAGGGTAGGGGGAGGAATGGTTGGGGAGAGAGAGAAAAAAGAAAATGCAGAGATTCAACTAGAAGAATACTAAAATTCAAGTTTCTGTTTGTAAATCTAGCCAGACTGCAAAAGAGAAAATCAATTTTCCAGAAAAAAAAATGACATTTAGAGAAAAGGGAAGATGGTATTGAATTTCTTACTTCAAATAATTCATGGCTCTATAAACTGACCATGGCAAGAAACTAGGAAGCCATGCAGAATGGCCTACAAATGCTCCAGAGTTCAAGATGGAGTGAGTAATCAGAATTATTCTTACGTTGGAGTGAAAATGTCAGTTGCTCTTAAAGAGAAGAAAAGACAATTTTTAAAAGTTCTTAGATCACATAGTTAATCTTTGATAATAATCATAGCTTCTATTTTACTTACTTTTCTGTTGCTGTGGTAAAATGCCACTGTGAATAAAATTTAGAAGAAAAAGGGTTTATTTGAGGCCCTATTCTAAGGTACTTGACATAGTGGTATGGAAGTCAAAGCATAGGGAGCTTGCAAAAGCAGATCACACTGTATCCATATAAGGAGTAAGAAGGAATTAAGGATTTAAAAAGCTACATTTTCCTCTTCGTATAGTTCATGATCCAGCCCAGAATGATTAATGCTGTTAACCTTGGGGTAGTCTCCCATATTAATTAAACAAATTAAGAAACTCTCCATAAGTATACCAAAATCCTGTCTTATGGGTGATTCAAAGTTTTAACACTGAGTTTAGCCATTTCAATTTACTCATCTATATACGTGGGACAAATTATTGCCGTACTTTTGTTCCCTATGACTGATCACAATTTTATCTCAACTCTTAATTTATATTCATGGCCATCTTATCATTTCATTTTAAAATACTAGTAATAAAATAGATAGTAATAAAGTGCCTTCATCATATAATCTTCCCTTGAAATCACTATCAATACTTAATAAATATTGTTGGGTAACGTGCACACACACACACACACACACACACACACACACACACACATATATATATATATATATATATATATATATGGCATTGACTTAAAATGTCCTTAGATATTTTACATGAGTTGAAGTACCATTGTCCTTAGACATTGTGAGCAGGTGAATAGAGGACTGACTCACAAATGCTACCGTTAAGGTCTATATGTATATGCACACCACTGACATAAATCTGGGTTCAGCTTTCTTCACATGTAAGATCACCACTGCTTCAATATTGTTTTTTATGAATTTTAGACATATAATTACAAGCTTAGCTAAATGTTTCATTCTTTAAAACTTAGAAATAACAATAGATAACAAATGAATCTTGTCTATTTTGCACATAGAATTATGTTATATTGGTATGTAAAGTAATGCAAAATTGATATTTAAGCTTAAATAGGAAATACCTGAAAATTTCTAATGGTATTATATCAATAGAAGTCCTTGGTATTTCATATAATGGACATCAAATATCCTAGAAAACAGCCTACTGGATTTGTTTATAAATAAGAGCCTTATTTTCTCAAGCTGTGGAATGTTTAAGAAAAAGGAAGCCAAAAGAAATCTCCACTACAAGCTCAAAAATGAGACATCCTTTCTAAATCTATTCCATTGTACTATACTTGCTTACTTTATTATATATATTCATAAATGTATAAGATGACAAAAGTACAATTTTGAACCTTATAATATTGTTAATACCTAAATATGAATGAAGTTGAACTATTATATCTATATAAGATACAATCAAAGGAAAATTAATATGCCAAATATAAAATGTATAAGCATAATAAAACTGTATACATTAAGCCTCCAGTCATCAAAATTATAACTAGTTATATACTAATCACAGGGTAAAAGTATATATTTTTCATTTTGTTGGATGTAATTCAATGTTTTCTTCTGATTCCTACATCATAATGTAAATGAGATAGCCATGGACATATCTTTTTCCAGCTGAAGAAATCACCAGAATGTTAGAAATTCTTATGGAGGTTGTGAAGAACAAAAGTAAATATAAGTTGGCATGAGGATGTTTAAATGAGTAATTATGTAATCAGAAAGTATTGCTAGCTGAATCGTACATGTGAGCAAGTCTTTTATATTATTTTCAATTTTTAAAAATAATTATGTAAGAAGTTCATGCAGGAGAAAAAGAGACATTGACAACTAGAAAAGAAAAAAAAAATGTTGAAATAAAAGTCATTGATGCCAGAAGAAAGTAGGGCTTAGAACATCTAAGTATAGTTCTCAAACTACTCTGTGAGGTTAGGATGAGAATCTAAGTTCAGGCAGCTTTCAGATTCTACATGAGCATTTCATCCTGTATAAACTTACAAAGGCAATGCTATGTTGAACATTTTTGGAGCTCCATCTGTGAGAATACATCATAAATCTGTAGTTTCTCATATCAGAAAAGGGAAGAGAGAATGATGTAATATTGTAATCTTAAATTTTTTAAATATTATTTTTAAATTCTCAATTCTTTGCTGTTTGAAGTTTATGACTCAATGAATTTTTATCATTTTACAATCATATACCTATATATTTATAAATACACCCTATTGAATTTCTATAGACATAAATGCACTAGATAATTTAAAAGAGTTATTTAATAAAATCTTAAGTTCAAGTCTAGTCTATCAAACAGCATGTCTCACAACAGTAAAAGCCATTATGATTTTAGATATAAAGACTTGATGTTGTGTCTTCCAGTCTGAGCCAGTGCCCTAAGCAGACCTTGGGCTCTAGATCCATACCCAGTCCCACAAAGTACAGAAAAAGCTTGACTTCCAGGTCTCTAACATGCCACAATATTTGCCCCAACACCCCAACACTGGGAATAACTGGGATCAGTGGGATCCACGGATGTGGGAACCCTGACTTGGCCAGTGACACGGGTTCCTAAAGGTCTGAGCTTGTGTCTTAAACAGACCTTGGACACTAGCTCCACAGCTAGTCCCACAACATCCAGAAAAATCTTGACTCCCAGCTGCTCTAACACACCCAGGATCATAGGATCTCAGGAGCTTTGTCACACCAGAATTTCAGGGTCCCAGAAGCAGTTTGACTCTCAGGAGCTCTGACATACCCAGATCTCAGGATCACTGAATCCCGGAATCATAGGATCACAGAAACAGTTGGGCTCTGAAAATTTCTGACACAGCCAGGATCATGGGAGAGAAAGAATCCAGTCATAAACATCAAGGGCAGGTAGCACTAGAAATAACTAGATGGTGAGAGGAAAGCATAAGAACATAAGTGACAGAAACCAAGGTTACATGGCATCATCAGAACCCAGTTCCCCTAACATGACACCATCATACCAGAAAAGCAAGATTCAGATCTAAAATCACTTCTCATGATGATGGTAGAGAACTTTAAGAAGGTCCTGAGTAAGTCTTTAAAAAAAAAAACAGAGGTAAACAGGTAGAAGCCCTTAAAGAGGACACACACACACACACACACAAATCCCTTAAAGAATTACAGGAAAACACAAACAAACAAGACAGGGAATTGAACAAGACCATTCAGGATCTAAAAATAGAAAAAGAAACAATAAAGAAAACACAAAGGGGGACAACTCTGGAGATAGAAATCATAGATGCAAGCATAACCAACAGAACACAGGAGATAGATGAAAGAATCTCAGGTGCAGAAGACACCATAGAAAACATTGACACAACAGTCAAAGAAAATACAAAAAACAAAAAGCTCCTAACACAAAACATTCAGAGAATGCTGGACACAATGAGAAGACAAAAACCTAAGGATAAAAGGTATAGAAGAGAGCGAAAACATCTTCAACTAAATCATAGAAGAAAAACTTCCCTAACCTAAAGAAAGATATGCCCATAAACATACAAGAAGCCTACAGAACTACAAATAGACAGGGCCAGAAAAGAAATTCCCCCTGTCGCATAATAATCAAATCACAAAATGTACAAAATAAAAACTGATTATTAAAGACAGTAAGGGAAAAATGTCAAGTAACGTACAGAGGCAGACCTATCAGAATTACACCAGACTTCTCACCAGAGTCTATGAAATGAAAGCTAGAATATCCTGGGCAGATGTCATACAGACCCTAAGAGAACACAAATGCCAGTCCAGGCTCCTATATCCAGCAAAACGCTAAACCACCATAGATGGAGAAAACAAGATATTCCATGACAAAATGAAATTTACACAATATAGTTCCACAAGTCCAGCTCTACAAAGGACAATAGATGGAAAACTCCAACATAAGGAGGGAAACAAGCTAGAAAAAGCAAGAAAGAAATTTTCTTTCAACAAACCCAAAAGAAGATAGACATACAAGCATAATTCTACCTCTAAAAACAAAAATAACAGGTAGCAACAATCACTTTTCCTTAATATCTCTTAACATCCATGGACTCAATTTCCCAATAAAAAGACATAGACTAACAGATCGGATACATAAACAGGCCCCAGGATTTTGCTGCATACAGGAAAACATGTTAGTGACAAAGACTGACCCTACCTCATAGTAAAAGGCTAAAAGAAAATATTTTCCAAGCAAATGGTCCCAAGAAACAAATTCGAGTAACCATTCTAATATCAAATAAAATTGACATTCAACAAAGTGTTATCAAAGTAGATAAGAAAGTATACTTCAAATTCATCAAAGGAAAAATCTACCTAGATGAGTTGTCAATTCTGATCATCTTTTCTCCAAATGCAAGGGCACCCACATTCACAAAAAAAAACTTAACTAAAGCTTAAAACACACATTGCACCTCACATAATAAAAGTAGGAGACTTCAATACCCCACTGTCAGCAATGGACATATCATGCAAAGAGAAACTAAAGTGAAACACATTGAAACTAACAGAAGTTATGAACAAATGGATTTAACAGATCATTCCATTCTAAAACAAAAGAACATACCTTCTTCTTAGTACCTCATGGTACCTTCTCTAAAACTGACCATATAATTGATCACGAAACAGGGCTCAAGAGATGCAAGAAGATTGAAAAATACCATGCATTTTATCAGATCACCAGGGACTAAGGCTAGTCTTCAATAACAAGAGAAACAACGGAAAATGAACATAAACATGGAAGCTGAACAATGTGTAGTACTCAATGGTAACTTGGTCAATGAAGAAATAAAGAAAGAAATTAATGACTTTTTAGAGTTTAATGAAAATGAAGCCACAACATACCCAATCTTATGGGACACTATGAAAGCAGTCTGAAGAGGAAAACTCATAGCTCTGAGTGTCTGTGGTACATCTACACAATGGAGT
>JADRCD010138759.1:0-12200 GCA_019843815.1 Montemys delectorum | reverse complement strand
AATCAACAAATTTCTAATTCCTCATATTATGGGATTTCAATCGATTAGGATATGTTGGAAATATTAATTTCATATTAATATATTAATAAAAAGCAATTGTCACTTCCTGTTGTTTTTGTTGTAAAATGTGGAATTAGGTTTGTGTGGATTTGTTGAAAGATTACCTTCTTGCTTCTTCTGGGGTGTAGTTTTGCTCCTTATGTTGATGTTTTCCATCTGTTATCCTTTGTAGGGCTGGATTTGTGGAAAGATTTTGTGTAAATTTTGTTTTGTCATGGAATAACTTGTTTTCTCCATCTATGGTAATTGGGAGTTTTGCTGGATATAGTAGCCTGGGCTGGCATTTGTGTTCTTGTAAGGTCTGTATGACATCTGCCCAGGATCTTCTAGCTTTCATAGTCTCTGGTGAGAAGTCTGGTGTAATTCTGATAGGCCTGCCTTTACATGTTACTTGACCTTTTTCCCTTACTGCTTTTAAAATTTTTTATTTGTTTAGTGCATTTGGTGTTTTTATTATTATGGGTCGGGAGGAATTTCTTTTCTGGTCCAGTCTATTTGGGGTTCTGTAGGCTTCTTGTCTGTTCATGGGCATCTCTTTCTTTGGGTTAGGGAAGTTTTCTTCTATAATTTTGTTTAAGATATTTGCTGGCCCATTACATTGGGAATCTTCACTCTCTTCTATACCTATTATCCTTAGGTTTGGTCTCCTCATTGAATCCTGGATTTCCTGGATGTTTTGGGTTAGGAGCTTTTTGCTTTTTGCATTTTCTTTGACTGTTGTGTCAATGTTTTCTATGGTGTCTTCTGCCCCTGAGATTCTCTCTTCTATCTTTTGTATTCTGTTGGTGATGTTTGCATCTATGATTCTTGATTTCTTTCCTAGGTTTTGTATGGCCAGAGTTGTCTCTCTTTCTGTTTTCTTTATCATTTCTATTTCCATTTTTAGATTCTGGATAGTTTCGCTCATTTCCTTCACCTGTTTGATTGTGTTTTCCTGAAGATCTTTAAGGGATTTTTGTGTTTCCTCTTGAAGGGTTTCTAGCTATTTACCTGTGTTCTCTTGTATTTCTTTGAGGGTGCTATTTGTGTCTTTCTTAAAGTCCTGTATCATCACCATGAGAAGTGATTTTATATCTGAATCTTGCTTTTCCAGTGTAATGGTGTGTCCAGGACTTCCTATGGTGGGAGAATTAGGTTCTGATGATGCCAAGTGATCTTGGCTTGTGTTGTTTACTTTCTTAAGCTTTCTCCTCGACATCTGGATATCTCTAGTGCTACCTGCCCTTGCTAAATCTGACTGGAGCCTGTCCTTCCTGTGATCCTGGTTGTGTCAGAACTCCTCAGAGTCAAGCTGTGTCTGGGATCCTGAGATTCTGGGATCCTGGGATCCTGGGCTTGGTAGGTCACCTGGGAGTGGAGCTTCCTCTGGGTGTTGTGGGACTGGCTGTGGAGCTTGCGCCCAAGGTCTACTCTGGACACCAGCCCAGACAGACCAGAAGGAAACAAGTCACTGGGCTGGTGGAGTTCCTGTGTGCCTGGTCTCGTTGGTCCCAGTTACTCCCAGTGTTGGGATAGATGTTAGTTCTTCCTCACCTCTAATCCTGGGTGTGTCAGAGTGCCAGGGAGTGGATCTTTGTCTAGGTGTTGTGGGACTGGCTGTGGAGCTTTCACCCAAGGTGTACTCTGGACACTAGCCCAGACAGACCAGAAGGAACCTGAGTCACTGGGCTGGTGGAGTTCCTGTGTGCCTGGTCCCGCTGGTCCTAGTTACTCCCAGTTTTGGGGCGCTAGATCTTTTTAAATGAACATAAATAAATAAAGTTTCTTTATTTGTTTTTTTAGTGTTTAGTAGAGTTAAGTTAGTTTTTAAAAATACATGTTATTCTGGAGGAAAGATATGTAAATGACCATAAAGTGTAGCCATAGTGAAGATTTGACACAATTATATCTTCACTGTTTTTTCCTTGATAATAAAGTAAATGATTCAAAAATATTATGGATTCAGCAAGCGGCATTGTAATTTACTAGTTCTGTGTGGTGTGGAACAGCTGGAATAGCATGGCACTGATAATGGTGATCAGATTCTGGCATTGTAAGTTGATTGTGACTTTTTCTGTCTTATATGGAAAATTACTTTGGTTTAAAACTGCCATTTTTCCCTTTATAGAATACTTTATAGAATATAATTTATGCATTTTATCTATAATCTCCCAAAGTATTGAATTATGTGGTTTAACTTTACACAGTGCTAAGTATAAGCATTTCCTTCTATACCTTTTAAATTAACCTTCCATTAGTTTTGAGTGATTGTTCTGACTTCTGTTATAGAATAGCACATACAAAAAGATCTTATCATTTTTTATAATACCCTTCAAAATCTCAAATAACTCAATTATATTCTCCCTATCTCTTCACATTTGCAGGCTAAATAATCTCAGCCTCCTTTCTTTCCCTTTTTACAGGCACTTGTTTCATTTTACTTTAAACATTTTTGTGTCCTTTTGTGAACTCTTTCATTCTTATCTTCCCCTACAGGATAATTCCTAACTTAAGACAGTGCTTAACATTAGAGTGTCCTATATATAATTATAACATACATTAGCTCTATTAATTTGCATTTATATACCATTTCTTTTATGCAAAGTGCTTTATGGTTTATCTTTATAATATTTCTGGGAACTTATTAGCATATGTTTTTGGAAAGAGAAAGAACAAAGTGGTTCAAACTAACCCCAAATCACTAGAAGTACATCTAAATCATCTTATTAAAACAACAAGAATGATGTTTCTCATTTAAATAATCTATTTAAAATGCTAATTTGATTGATGGGAACTTACAAGAAGGCCTTGTTAATTTTCTAACAACAGAAGGAAATACTGAACAAATGATAATTTTACTATAGTTATTCTTTCTAAAGCAGTAAGACCACTTTTTAATGGGTATAGATGATTTATAAAGCATAACTTTGTCATTTATATTGATTTAAATATAAATTCATTAAATGAGTAATGTAATTCTATTATTCTAAAAATTAAAAGTAAGTGCACTCAAAATTAATTGGTGGAAAATGAATCCATCAAACGTCTACCAGGCATGTAGAGCTCAGCTTTGTGTCCCACAAAGTGTCCTTTCTCCATCTAATAATAGGTTAAAGTTCACTGCTTTGTCCTAGTTTTCCAGTTTTTTTTTTTTAAGGCAGTCTCATGTACCCTAGGTTTGTCCACCTTCTGTGTAACCAGAAATGACTTTGATCCTCCTGCCTTCTCATCCTAAATGCTGGGGTTACAGGTGTGTGCAAGTATGCCTAACTACTATTACTCCTCTACTTATGATTTTGTCTACAGAGGTCTGTTATAGACTCTTGGCTAGATCAAAGAGTTCACCATGATAATTCCTGGGCCTTTTATAACCTGCTGTTGAATACCTAAAATTGTATCTAAAATTTCCGTCTAATATTTACTGCTACTTCTGGTGGTAAAAGAGTAAAATTCGTATGTAGTTTAAGCACACATTTTTAAGGCCTCCCCGTCCTCCTTCAAATTAATTGCATATTCCAAGGAACAGGAAGGAGATTGTTGATATCTGTTCAAGGAATAATTTAAAACGACATACCCCTGTGCTCCCTGGAATAATGAAAGTCACCTCAACTTTGTGTGTGTCTGTGCTCTGTAGCATCTGTTGTCAGTTATAGTTCATAAATTCTATAGTGAATATTCTCATTTGGTTGGCAGGTGTATATGGATCTTAAACTGATATTACATTTGCTTCTTATCTAGCCAATGTTGCAACTATAATGCAGGATATTTTTTCCTCACCAAAGTTATGGTTATATCAATAATATATCACAGTAACATTATGTATAGGTTCTTCTCGATTCCTTAATGACTTTGTATCTCATTTTATTTAATTCACTCTTCATGTTTCTGTAGTAAGATATGTTAAAATTTGAAATATTATAACCTATATTAATCACAATCTATACAAATACCTAAACACAAAGAATTTCATTCTATTTTGATTTTGTATAAATTTTAGGAAGCAAATTATTAAAGTAAGAAAATTTCTGGGAGCATCCATTGTGGCTTTCTACAGGAAATTCATTTTTAAGAATTACAATAATATGCAAATAATTACTGCTAGAAATATAGAAAAATCAAAAGAAAATAAAAATATTTCAGGAGGAAGAAAACAGAATGTTAGCAAACATTTAAATTACTAGGAAGATGCTCTTAGACAAACTAGATTTTTTGGTGGGAAGGGTCTAGAGAATATTTTTATTAACATGTATTAATTATATAAATCTCACAGTAAATGGTGAGATTTACTGTGATACCTGAGAAAGTTTGCATGACTCTCAAGGCACCTGGGCCAGACAAACTCTGTGGTTTCCTGTACTCTTCCTTCTACAGAGTTTTGAGTTTTAAAAACATATTCTGTTCATCCTCAACCTATATCACAGTGCTTTCCAGATCTACCTGTCCCCCACACCCAAAATCGTGTGCTTTTAAATTTATACCCTTCTAGATCAATATTTTTTGTACCAACATTTTTGGTTGTATGGTCTTACACTGAACTATGATCAAAATATCAGGGGATACAGTCTTAGAAAATCTCTCCACCATTTGAATATATAAACAAATAGATAAGTAGATAGATAGATAGATAGATAGATAGATAGATAGATAGATATTAAAGAAGGTTACAGGATACAACATAGCTTGGCTTATAGTGAGGAATCAGAAGGGAGAAATTATTTAATTATATTGTAATCTCAAAAATGTCTTTAAAAGATACCTTTTATTTTTATAAAACTGAGTTGCTAAAGGCTATCTTAAAAATATGTATTTAAAACACAAATATATATCTTCGTCCTAACCAATTTCTTCCTACAACCTCTTCCAAGATTCGCTCTCACTCATCAAATGGAAAGCTTCTTTTTCATTTACTGCTTTGTACATACACACACACACACACACACACACACACACACACTTATCTGTGGATATAAGGACAAGGTTTAGAATGTAGTTAGGAATTACCTTTTCTCCCCAACTTGCTTCTTGGTCATGATGTTTGTGCAGGAATAGAAACCCTGACTAAGACAAATACCTTTGCTTGGGTTACTATTGTTGTGATAAAACACCATGACCAAGTAAATCTTGTGGAGGAATGTGTTTATTTCACTCCCAGCTCCAGGTAACAGTTTATCATCAAAATCAATAACAACAGGTACTTATTCAGGGCAGGACCTGCAAAATCAGAGCTAAGACAGAGATCAGCAAGGGTTATGGTTTGTTCAGGCTACTTTCTTTTAGAACACAGAACCACTATCCCAAGTATTATACCACTTATGATGTGCAGTGGCCTTCCCCATAAGTCACTAATTAAGAAAATGCTTTACATTCTTACCTAGAGCCAGATCTTATGGCATTTTCTCAGTTGAGGCTCCCTCCTCTCTGAAGACTCTAATATGTGTCAAGTTGACAAAAGGCTAGCCAGTATAGGTAACAACAATCTACTATATTATTTTGTGAATCAGGTGGATTACCTCCAAATGCAATAATAACTGGAATAAATAACAATATAATATATAGAGAGAATATTGTGCATAATTTTAGGTGCAAAATACAATCATTTCTTGGAATTTTGTCAAGCACTATTGGTGTTATTTACCCATCCTCTCTGCTTCTGTATTGATCTCCTTCTTACTCACCAAATAGAGTCTCCCTCTCCATTTTTCATTTCATACCCTACCCCAGCTACCTTTTCAATTTGTTAATGACCTTTTATATTCTGTTTTGTTAATCATGTGCAACCTGAAGATCTTATACAATTTTTTAAAACCTTAAGATATCAACTACATAAAAATATTCATGGAAAATTTGGTCCTTATTTCAACATGCATTGCTTATTTTAATACACATTAGAATCAATTAAAGGCTGTAGTCCATATAATCCATAATGCCTTAGCTTGAAATAAAAGTCCAAGAATTTAGAAACTACTTAGTTCATCATGCTGGATATCTCATCTGGTCTTCAGTACCTGCCCAGATCTTGAAGAATTGGCATGAAGCACTTCAGTTCTAGGAGGAGTGACCCATACCTTCTTTCATGATTGATCTGTTTCCTTTACCATACTACTTTTATCCTTAAGCTGTTTTAGTTTCTTATTGGGTTTAATCACAGAACAGTCTAGCTCTAAGAAATGCCTGTAGTATCTCCTGTGCTCTAGACCCAATCTTTCTTCCCTCCATTGTGAGGAAGTAATACAATTTCTTTTCATGGTAATCTGGACCCAACTCTAGAACCAACCCTTATTGGCTAGAAGAACTAAAGGACATAGAAGGAAAAGCAAAACTTTTCTGGTGGGACATTCTGGGTGATAGTAAATGAAACTATTTCCTTCTTATCTCTTAATTCTTACATGATGATCCTGTCTATCAGAAGAACTGTACTATATATTAGAAAGATATATTGCCTTCTGAAGAACCATGCTAATGCTCTCCAGGATACTAACGCCTAATAAGCATGGTTGCTATGTCTTCAAATGGCCATTCTGTCTTTCTATCAGGACAGATGCTTCAGTGTGTTGGGGAATATGGTATTACCAGTAGATTATTTGATCTTGGGCCCACTGTCACAATTCTCTGGCTGCAAAATGAGATCCTTAGTCAGGAGTCACACGAAGTGGAATAATGTAAGGATGGATAGAGTATTCTGTAAGTCCACAGATGGTTCTTTGGACAGAAGCATTAGATGTAGGAAATGTAAATTCATATCTGTACTAAGCATCTACTCCAATAAGGACAAAGTATTGTCCTTTTTATGGAGGAAGTTGTTCAATAAATGTAGCTACCATGCCACTGTGTGCCTGGCTTGTTATCCCAGGGAATGAAGCTGTATCTTGTACTCAGTTTTACTCTCTGCTGTTGGCAGAACTAGCAACCACCAGAGGTTATACCCAGGTCAGCTTCGGTAAGTAGAAGTCCATGTTTTAGAACCCATACATAATCCCAATTTCTGCCACCATGGTCACTTTGTTCCTTGGTCAATTAAGCAATGACAGGGATGGTTGAGGAAAGAAGCTTACTGTCTACAAAGTGTATGACATTATCAACTTGATTATTAAATGCCTCATCATCTGAAGCCACCATTTTATGAGCATTTACAAGGGACGTATCTTCACAACCTTTGCCCATTTGGAAGATCTATTGACATACTTCTTCCCCAGATGTCTTTCTCACCAATTTTCCAGTCATATGGTTTCCAAATTTCTGATCATCCAGCTGAATTGTTGTCTACAGCCCATCACTCAGTGAACAACTATATATCTGGCCTTTTATCTTACCAAAAAAATATATGGCCACATGTACCACCTAAATTTTTATCAACTTTAGGGAATTTTCTTCTCCAGCATCTTTTAAAGAGGTCATAATGCTTTAGTTGTCTACTTCTGAGTGTAACCTACATAACATGCAGTACCAATATTAAAGCAGTCCCCATAGAACACACTCCAACAGGCTATAGTTGTCTGCTTGGCAGCACATGGTATTTGGATAATTTTTTCGTGTAAGTTGTATGTACCTTTGCAACTTTCTTGGGCCCAATCATGTATATACCACTTCCATTTGAAAATAAATTCTTCCTATGCATAACATGACTTAGAGGGTCTGATAATACCCAACTCATCATGGGCAGCTCACAATGCATGATTACTCGGTGGCTCATTGTCAGACATTCAGTTTCTATTAAGACCCAAGAACAGGCCAAGAGCTGTTTTTGCAAGGAAGAAGAGTTTTATGCAGATGATAATAAAAGCCTTCCTCCAAAATCCCAAAGCTGCTGTCTGCCATTCACCAATAGAGGCCTGCAAAAGGCTTTAAACATCCTTGCTATCTGCCAGTGATATCTCAAGTAACATGGAGTCTGCTAGATCATATGTTAGAACAGCCTTGGTCTGTGGAGTCTTCTCCTTTTCCAAGACCCCACACAAAGCTATCATCATTCCAATTCACTTGTTTTATGGGCTGGCATAACACACCCAAATGAGAAATGTGCTACCTGTCCCTAGCATTCAAATAGGCTCACTCAATGTGCTGTTTCCTTCTTGGTGGATGGAGAAGCTAGGTGGAATTACATATCCTTTATCTTAAAAGGAGTATCTCTGCATGCCCCATAGTATTGTACTTTACTTCTACTGTGAATATTGTTTTGACTTATTTCGCATCCTCTGGTGTGCAGATGTACTGCCAAAGAGTTTAGTTATGGCATCCTCCTCACTTGGTCAAGTCAGGTTATTCCCATGAATATAGCATGTACATGTGATATTTTTTGAAAGAGACATATAGGATTGGGATCCCTTCTAACCATGCTATGACACAGGGCCAAACAGTTAATAAATCTTTGGGGTAAAACTACAAAAGTGTACTCTTGCCCTTGACTGTTGAAAGTAAATTGCTTCTGCCAGTCCTTAAGAACAGGTAATGAGAAAAGGACATTTGCTATATCAATAGATGCATAAGATGTAGATGGAGTAATGTTAATGAGCAGAAGTAAGGATACCAACTTGGGATGGCAGCTGAAATCAGAGGCACTACCTAATCGAGTTTTCAATAGTAAACTGCCATTTCCATCATCCATTTGTCTTCTGCACTTACCAGAAAAAAAGACTTTGAAACAATGTGTTAGGAACTACAACCATGTCATCTTTCAAATCCTTGCTAGTGACACTACTTTCAGCTATTCCTCCATTGATATTACCTTGGGTTTGATTCACTATTTTCTATAGCCAAGTAAACTTTTATTTATCCTTCCAAACCATAACAGCCTTTACTTCACAGGTCAGGGACCAACATGATAATACTTCCAACTTCTAAGTATATCTATTCCAAATACACATTCTGGGACTGGAGAAATGTCCAAAGGATTTGTTCACAGAGACACTCAGCCCACTACGAATCAGACTTCAGCCAAAACTCCATTATTAAACTGACCTCCATAACCCTCTACTTTGAATGAAGGGCCGCACAATTTCTAGGCTTCTTCAAGAATCAGCTTCTTTTAAAAACTGTTATCCACTGAATTTCCATTTGCTGTGCTTAAGAGTTGTTTTCATAGTTAAAGGAATCTGCCTTCTATGTAATGTCTGGAAATAGAAGCAATTTATTATGAGTTTCTACAGGTATTTTTAAAAAGAGCAAACATGTTGAATTTAAAATATGAGTGACCCCCTCCAAGTCTCAGTTTTGCTTTGGTCGAACTTATCCTGTGTTTATCAGCCATCAGTTATTGTGAGGATGTTTATTCCATATGAATATTGTTTCATGTTTGTGTGGGAAACTGTAGCTAAGCATTTCATTGTCTGCAGTCTGCAAAAGAAGAACAATTCTATTGCTTTGTCTTGCTTATAGCTATTAAATCATTACTTTTACATATATTGCTGTTACTTCTGCTTTCTTTAAAGATTTAGTAAATGATGTTTTATGAAGCCACAAGATACATATATTTTTATTTTGACCTAAATTTGTACAGTTCCATTGTGTGTGTCATTTCTAATTATAGATGTAAAATTAAATTTCATTTTTAATTGGAAAATTCAATAAAAGAATATTCATTTTAAAAAAAAACTGTTATCCAACAGAACGTGGAGTGTCTGGTTAGTTTGTCTCCTTCATTGTACAGTTATCCTTGTAAATGGCTGTATATCCCTCTAGGAAAGGAAGGAAGGAAGGAAGGAAGGAAGGAAGGAAGGAAGGAAAGAAGGAAAGAAGGAAGGAAGTTAGGAAGGAAGGAAGGAAGGAAGGAAGGAAGGAAGGAAGGAAGGCTAACAGCAAAACTTTTTAGGTGTCAGCTGGAGAGATCAATCAGAGGTTAAGAGCACTAGTTGCTCTTCCAGACTTCCTGAAGTCAATTTCTAACAACCACATGGTGGCACATAACCATATATTATGTGATATGGTGTCCTCTTCTGGCATTTAGGCATACACACAGGCATAACCCTATACATAATTAACATAGTAAAAATGGACATCTTACTTAAAGCATCCTACAGAGTCAATGCGATCCCCTTCAAAATTCCAACTCAATTCTTTACAGAGATAGAAAGAGCAATTCTCAAGTTTATCTGGAATAACAAAAAACCCAGGATATGGAAAACCATTCTCAACAATAGAAGTACTTCTAAGGGAACCATCATCCCTGACCTCAAGCTGTACTACAAAGTAACTGGGATAAAACCTGCATTGTATTGGTACAGAAACAGACAGGTAGATCAATGGAATAGAATTGAAGACCCAGAAATGAACCCACACACCTTTGGTTACTTGATCTTGGACAAAGGAGCCAAAACCATTCAGTGGATAAAAGACAGCATTTTCAACAAATGGTGCTGGTTCAACTGTAAATCAGCATGTAGAAGAATGCAAATTGATCCATTCTTATCTCCTTGTGAATAAATAAATCTTAAAAACATTTTTATGTATTTTATTAAGGTATTTCCTCAGAAGAGCCTGGCCTCCCCTTAAGTCAAAAGTTCTAGGTTTGCAAACTTTCTCACTTTTGGGAAACAATTCATGGGCCAAGATTCTCTTTTTCCATGATGCAGTGTAGCCTTTTCTTTAATTTATTTGAAAAAAAATTCACTTATACAGATCAAACAAAAGTCTAGGAGGCTTCTTATCTATTTCATGCATGAACTTTCATGATTGATTAGCCAGCACCAAAGGTCCATATGAGTCATGTTATTATAAAATTCACTGTGCTTGTGCTGGCCGTTATGGGTGAATCCTTTGTGAGTATTGCTTTGTCTAAAATGCCCATTATGATAACTATGATCACTATCCCTTTGGTGATTCAGTGCTGTCAGCTTACCTTTGATAGTGAGAAAGCCAATTAAACCCAATGCATCAGTTCATCCTAAGGAGTATCAGCATCTCCAAATCTAATATCTGGCACAAGAAAAAGAGTATTGGTATCAGGAACCGGCTTGCTAACAGAGAGCAACAATAAAACATTTCAGATATGCTGGTGCCCTTCCCATCTTTTTGTGTCTTATAGGATAAGTGAAGGGCATGGTTTGGAGGTCTTCCCATTATAGAGGATTAGGCTTTAAACAACAAACTCACTCTGTCATTACAATTTGCTTGAGCCTTAAAATCCCTTCTTGAACACTAAGCCAAGGGATACAGGCATCGACAAATCCTTTCTTAGTAGTCCATCCTTGGAGAAATGATTCTGTTAAACACTAAAACTTTTGACACATTTTAAAACTACACAAGGTTTAAACCTATTAAATCTATTAAACCTAGATTCTCCAAACTCTCATGCTGAGCCAGTTGTATGTTCATTACACCATTATCTCACACCTTTAAAATCCATTCTTACACAGGTTCTTCAGACGTCTGCTGGAATGAATTAGCAAACACATTGAACTCTTGAGTCATATAGCATACTTCCTCAAGGACTATACTTTCTAATTCCCCTTGAGGAACCTGTTTTGTCTTAAGTCTGATTAGACAACTATAGACAACTATTGGTGGCTTCTGGGGGTCATCAGTATTGACTTTTCTGGCATTTCCTTCAGAGTATGTCTTTGCTAGCCTAGTAGACAATGATGGATTAATTTCCTTAGTCAAAGAAGAAAAGTACATTATGTCAAGAGGTTGGGCTAAGAGTAGAATGATTAGTTCTTAAGGCAAAACAAAAACAAAAACAAAAACAAAAACAAAAACAAAAACTCTTGAGAACTGAGTGTTCAAAGTTCTTACCTTCAATAGCATCCTTGCACCTATATTCATTCCAAGTAACAGGATCCCATTCTTGATCAACTATTGACCTTATATTAAGCAAACTCTGAGGAGGCAAGGACATAAATTTTTGCTGTCATTCAGTAGAACTAATAATGAGGGCTGTTTTTTACTTTCCACAATTTGAGTTCTGTGGCTCTTAGAAGGAATACTGTCTTCCAGGGAATACTTAGTCATCTCTAGACTATGCAAATTTTGAGCTCATCAGATTTAACACTAATTTCAGTGTTGTCTTTCACCATATTCTCAGATACTAATAGCTGGTGAATTTTATCACCAAGGGCATTCCTTTCCTTCACTATTTATACACAGATGCTAAGAACAGCAGACCAGCATCATCATTTTCCTCATTTTACAATAAACTCTCAAAAATGATACATTGACAGCAAAAAAAA